>OENM01000087.1:0-33207 GCA_900239745.1 Rotaria magnacalcarata
CTACACTTTATATATTTCTATTTCATTACTTTTTCTTTATATTGTTAACCGTTATTTTTGTTTTAATTCGTTAGATTCATAAAGCTAAACGTTACATTTGAACTTAAAACAAAAAAAGAAACCGTTTACATTATAAATGTTTGTTATATCTTGTTTTCTTTCGAATCATGTTATCTGTTGTTATTTTTCGTTCATTCGTTATATAAAAATGTTGATAGGACACATTTTTCATCAAATATGGGAGTATGTTACAGTGATGTCGCTAGTATACACACCCGACATATATGTGTTATCCTCTATCATCTTCTTTAATCTTCATTTCTCTTTTCTCTTCTCTCTTCTCCTCTCTCTTCTCTTGTCGTCCTCGCTATATATTTCATGTAATATCGAATAAAGGACATCCTTGTTAAATAAAGTTAACGTACACGTTGTACGTACACACATACTTCTCTCACATTTATCTCACACTATAACAGTTAGGTATTCAAAATTCTCACGAGCTCGAACAGTCTCGACTAAATATTGCAACAACACAACTGAATACTAACCGAGTCGCAGAATCAGCTGGTATTCATGCACAAAATACTCAAGATTTTCGTCCAACACCACGACCATGGCCAAGTAAAATTCTATTTCGTTTAGTGCTTTTTGTTTATCATTCAAAATAGTCTCGTCATCAATCCCACATCAACAATCAGTAAAACTGACTGTTCCTGAACAAACGTCAACACAAAGTAACGCTGGTACTAATACAGGTATTATTATGTTATTCTAAATTGTATTTATTTATTTATTTTTGTTGAACTCGAAGTACAACAAAAGCATCAGTTAGCACATGGACAACAAAGTATGTTTGCTTTTTTCGTTTTCCATTCACTAAAAATTTCGTAAATAGATATGCGTAACCAAAAACAATCACAAAATCAAGAACATAGTAAGTTACACTTTACATTATCGCTTAACAACAACAAAAACACATTCTTCTATGACTATAGATCAAGTTCATCAGAAGTTCTTTCATACTCAACCATCATCACCCAGGTCGAACAAGCACGGTCGTTTACGACCGTATACGGAGAAATACGGCAAAATACATCCCTCAGTATTACGATCGTATATCTCCGTGTCGTATACGGAGAAATACGATCATATACGGAGGAAAAAAACGATCGTTTACGATTCTTGTACACGGAGTCCGTATACGATCTCCATTTTGCTCCGTATTTTGCCGTATATGGTCGTATTTATCCGTATACGACACGGCGATATACGATCGTAATACTGAGCCATGTCTTACGGCCAAATACGATCGTATATAGTGATAAACGGAACGTATACGGCCGTTTACGACCGTATATGGACTCCGTAAACCTCGACCTGGGCAGTTGACATTGGAGCACTTCCTGTTCGAAAAGAACAAACTTCTGCTAGTCAATCAGTGCAAAATCAACAACAATCCTCTTCAGAATCATCGACTAGTTTGAATAATGCACAAATAGAAAGTAAATATTTACTATCGGAAAATTGATTTCCTTCGTCACATACCTATCATCTCCACATGAAGTGATTCACTGAGTTTCTTTTAAAACTTTTTCTACATGTAGTACACCTTTAGAGAGCATCTTTCTATATGGTAATTCGACTGAAATATAGAGATGCTACTATAAGTAGTGTATACGGTATGGCTTGTTTGTAAAAGTCATACATCCATGACGAAAAAGTTCTATACAAGCTTCTCATATCTGATGAAAATATAATAACCAGCTCAGCAGATCACTAAATACTATTGTTTCTTTTAGAAGAAGAACAACCGGAAATCAAGCAAAGTATGTGCTACTTTCCTCCCATGTTTAATCGATCCAAATTTCTTTCTTTAGATCTTCCGCAAACAAATGAAGCTTCTTCTACTTCAGCATGGTCGAGTAAGTACCTGTACTAGTCCCTGTTAAGAGTACATATTTTTCTAAATTAGATCCAACAACAGCACCATCTAGTCAAAATAATCAACTTTTCTTTCCTCAAGCACCAACATGGCAAGGTAAAGTTCTTCACTATAAAAAAAAAGTCATCTTAACTTTTTTTTTCTCTCTGGTTTCTTAGCATCTAATCAACAAACAGTGGTTGAAACAACTACAAAATTGAACGACGTTAATTATACACAAGGTTCGTTTGTTTCATGAATGATTGCGGGTAGAGTTTCATTTATTATCTAGATGTAGAAAATCAGCAAACACAAAACGACAAAGAATCATTGAACAACGAAGTTTTCGATCAAGAAACTGAAAGTAAATATAATGCTCCACTAAATGATTCATAATTAAAATTCATCATAGATCAACAAATCGTACCTGCATCTTATGAATCAGTTCTTTTTGAACCGGATGAATGGGAAGGTAAAAATCTCTATTAGTTATATTATCATCTACAAAAACAAGTCCTATCTATCGTTCTCATAGGAATACCACAACCTGAATATCTATCACAGAGTAAGTAACCGAATCCATTAGCTTCATATTCATGTATGACGATTTCTATCTGTAGATCAAAATACAGAATCATCGGCTAGTTTAAACGATACACAAATTCAGAGTAAGTGTTTATTATCTAAAAATAGATTTCGTTTTCATCTACGTTATTGTTCAATCGAAAAGTATAATTTCCCTAAAGATACATGTAGTACAACTTTAGAAAACATCTGTACAGACTTCTAATATCCGATGAGAATATTATAATAACCCCGGTACAATATTTTGAACAGTTATGTATTTAATCACATTGTCTTTTCTAGGCGAAGGACACCTAAAAATCAAACACAACAGTCAACAACAAAGTATTTATTTCCTTTTTTTCCCATTTAATCGTTCTAAATTTATCTCTTCAGCTTTTCCATACACAAATGAAGGTTTTCTTACTCAAGAATGGTTGAGTAATTAGATGAACTGACGTTTATTCGCAGAAACTATTTTTCTAAATTAGATCAAGTACCAGAAGTAAATATAGAAAATAATCAACATTTCTTTTCTGGAGTACCACGGCAGCAAGGTAAAGTTCTTCGCTATAAAAAAAGACAATCGTATATATTTTCTCACTCGTTTCTTAGCATATCACAATGTTCAACAGCATCAACAATTTAAAAGTATGAAGTTATTATACAGTGTAATCTGTTAATTCAATTGAATGTTGTAGCTGTAAATCAACCAACAACTGTCGAAACAACTACAAAATCGAATGAAGTTACTGATAAACAAGGTTTGTTTGTTTGTTTCATCAATGATTGCGGGTAGACTTTCATTTGTTATTTAGATTTGGAAAATCAACAAGTACAAAACGAACCAGAACCATGGGAAGGTGAAAAGTCTTTTCTGATAAATATATGTAAAAAAAATTCTATTTATCATCCTAATAGAAAAACCGCAACCCGATGCAACTCCATCATCGGAATTGCAATCACAGAGTGAGTTACGGAAGCTATTAACTTCGTAAGCATATGTGATAAATTCTATTTGTAGATGAGAATGTAGAATCATCGGTAACTGAGACTTCTACAGCAACAACAAATTCTCCAATTGAATCCACGCAACAAGTGACAAGTATAGCAATTTGAATGTTTTCGTTTTGAAAAACGTTTTCGCTTTAGTTAATCAAAATTCATTCCAACAAACACAATCATGGCCACATGATCAGCAATTGCAAAGTAAGATTCTGTTTGCAAAATTAATATTTCCGTAACATGAAACTTCGATAGATCCAACGAATCCATGGATCAACTCTGAAAGCTTGAAGGTAGATAATACCTATAATTTCAATACTCGCCTATATTTACCTCCACAAGTACAACCATGGTCGCCAACTGGTATTAGTAAAATTTCTGACATACTCTTTGTAATTTACATCATATTTAGGATCATTTGCCGCAAATCCTTTTCTAGTATTTCCAAAAGTTGATGATACTGCTCGCCAAGGTAAATTCTTTATTTCTCATCGTTAAATATTCATCTTTTTTTTTCTTTAAATTTATTTATGAAGAATTTTCAAAACCATATTTACAAGGATGGCAACCTAGTCTACCATTTCAACAGCAGCAATTTCATACATATCAATATTCAACCGTACCACAACCACCAACTCTAGGTGTGATTATTGATAATAATTCGAGATAATAAGTTTACATTTATTTATCTAGGTTCGTTACCGAGCGTTTATCCGGGGCGATGGTACTACTATTCATAAAAAATTAATTGTAGTAGAAGCAAAACCTTTGCTGTATCATAATTTGAGAGCAAAAAATCATGCGACATATCAATGTTCTTATGTACTTTTAACGATATTAACATGTGTTTTATTTCAAAGATCTTTTATTGTCATTTTTCTCGGCTTAACGTACTACTAAAAAAAATATATCATAAATTTTTGTTTTCATTGCTTGCTTAAAGATCGCAGAATTCGTAGCTTAAGAGATGCTCCATGAGAAAATCATAAATTTTCAAAATTGAAAAAATATGGGGGTCAACCAATTTGACACTCTCAGAATTTTAGCTTTTGTATACCATATACGAATCCAAAATATTACGGTCTTAAGATTTATCACTGGCCCACTAGAGCCATGGCATCTAACGCACTGATAAAATAATTCTAAAATTTGTGACAAAGTGGGCGATTAGTTTCAGTCTAATCTTTTTCTTACAAATTTGAACTGTCAAAATCAAGTCATATGCCAACAGATAGAACTAGATTTGCTCTAGAAAACGGTAGGTAGAGCATTTCTCTATGATCTACATGTAGAACCGAAAAAGCCATGAGTTTTCAGCATATGAAATTTTGTCCATATTTCAGGATTTTGGCATGATGTCTTATCGTTAGAGATAAACTGAATTCCAAAACATATTTAACATTATTTTGTAGCCCTTTCAATTCTACATCGAATGCTACATAGGATATTTTTTCAAAACGTTCGAATCGCGAGAATCTTCGAATTGAATATGTACCATTGACACTATATGTTACATATTTTGAGAATAATTCGAAATTTGTATGCGTGCTTTTTATTGTATCATTGAATTAAATACCGATCGATAGAACTCAACTTCCTCTACAAAACTACACATGTTACGTTATCCGATGATCGGATTATATAGCATAAAAACAGTGAAATCTACAGGTTGAGCACTATATAGAGATGCATTCATCAAACATAATAATCAAAAGTTCATTTCCTGAAATAGTTTTCAGGAAAATACTAATATCATGCGATAGAGCATTCAATTCTGTATTCAATCATATATAATATATGACTCTGAAATGCTATGAAAGTAGGATAGTGAGACTCAGAAATTGAACACTAGTATAGTATTGCATCATTTTCAATCATTCTGAATATTTTTTCTGTAACTTGAGGTTTCTTCACAGTTGCTGAAAGAAAATGAATATGAGCTTTCAACTTCGTTATTATCAGTTGGAAGAAATATCTGAAAATATTAGATAAAGTAAAAAAATTACCTTTAGAGATAATAATATATGATATTCTTACTAGAATAAACAGAGATGTCATAATATCCTAACACTGGGTATCGTCGACATACCAGTCACGATATCCATTCAAGTGGATATCTAAAATGGATACGAAAATGAATACCCATGTTCCTCATATCTGAGGAATTTGAATGCATTTGGTGTAACGAGATGGGTATCCATTTGGATGGATATCTATGCTTCTCCAGAGCTGAGGAATTTGAGTGCATTTGGTGTAACGAGATGGGCATCCAGTTGGGTGGAACATAGCATCACGTTTCCTTATTTATAATTATAAAGACACATATTCCTACAATAGAGTATCCAATTCCGATACCCATCTCGTTACACCAAATGAACTCAAATTCCTCAGCTCTGAGGATACGTAGATATCCATCCAACTGGGTATCATATCTGAGTATTCATCTCGATACCCAAGTTGTGGATATTATGACATCCCTCAGAATAAATGAAATTATGCAATAAGAATGAACACTGAATCAGACGAAATATAAAACAGGTTTTTAGGAAATTCTACTCGTTGCAGCTATCGTCCGTGTTCCATTTTTGCTCTCTCAGCCGCTTTTTTTCTTACAAACGGTATATCATACAAAAATAATAGTTATCGGATTTACATAATCCATTTTATTTATTAAAATGTTTTACACTAGTACAGTGACGAAACCAGTTTTGTTTTTGGGGATCGGGGGGGGGGGGGGGGGGNCCTCGCAATCCTTCCTTTGGATTCATCACTACACTAGCGCACACTCTTCAGTTTCATTCTTTAGTCGAGAATATATTAATACTAATTTCAATTGGAAACTCTTTTTCTCGTTATGGTCTTAGCATATAAGGTCATTATGTGCTAATGTACAGATCCTTCAGACTATGTAGTGTTCTCGAATTCATCATCAAGACTGTTTGTCAAACTGATTATCAATATTTATTTACATTTATTTATTCTAGTTCGAGGAACTTAGCCATAGATGGTATGTCAGTATATCAATAGGTAATTATATTTCATGAAACACAAATACTATTCGAGTACATTTAACTTTGTACACTGAACGCAAAGAATACTGCGCGCGTCTTCACTCTATGATCATATCAACTATGAAGTATTGGATTATGATATTCTTAGCTAAAACTCAATTGTAAAATATTATACATTGAAACATAATATGAAATTTAAAATATTTTAATACTAATAGAAACGTGCTTTGGTATTATTGACTATCTTACGATGACCGATTTCGATGTATTGTTTTTTTATTATTATCTATGATTAATACAGAAGGTATACAGAACAACAAAGAACAAGTCAATGTTATTATTTTGTCTTCTGAATTCTTGTTTATTTGTTCTTAGACGACTTCATGACGCAAATGAATTACAAAGTAATTCAAAATAACTGAATTATATACTGATTCCCTATGAAATATTTTCTATTAATGTTGATGTCAGGGTCTATCAGGGTTTACTAAGGTCCTAAAAATATTTGACAGAGAATTATTACATAATTCATTTATTTTGAATTACTTTGTAATTCATTTGCGTCATCCAGTGTCTTAGACTGTTCTCATTTGATTGACATTGAGCTATTTTATCTACTCTAAAAAATATTAGTTTCAAACTATTGCACTCTTATCAAAACAAAGATAAACGTTTTATTTTATTTTTATAGTGAATCATATCAAAATATAGTTCAGCTTGATTTTTATTTCAAAATAGAAAGCATGTACGTCAACAAGAATGATTATTCTGGGATAAATCAATCTTACTAATGTTTCTTTATGATTAAACAGTACATATACTTCTCATTGGTATTAAAAAATTCTTGTTAGAAAGTTTCTAGAAAATAATGAATGTCCTACAATAAAAAATGCATTGACGGCAAACGATCTTTTAACCATTGAATAAAGTCATTCTTACTTAATGTAGTTTCATTCCGAGTTTTATTATCGTGTTTCTATTTAGTCAAAACTAGTTATATGATACATGTCATCATCGAGTTTTACGTCTAATGATCTAAGAATTGATGATATTTGTAACAAAACAAAGAATGTTTTCACAATTTTTAACTTCAATGGAATTTATTCCACACAGATCATTCAAAGTATTTCGAAATAATGGAATATAACTCATTCTGTTCACTGTTTCGCATTCGGAATGTTGGTTTAAAACAAGCTTAACTTTGTTTATCATAGATTAATCTTTTACTGGCGAGGATTCGAGTACCGTATTTATTTTCCTCCTTTCGGCATCTCATTGCACTACGGATATCTCACCACACGGCCAACACAATATTAACATCAAAATTATTATTTTCCCACATTATTGAATTTGAACACATTTTCATGTTTTCAATAATGTTACAACAGATTTGTCAAATCAGACACCAAATATAAAATAAATATTCTGAAGATGTTGTGAAGCTCATATATTTCTGAATAAAATGGAGAATGGAAGCTTCAAGTAGGGCTTTTCGAGTTTTTAACTCTTGCAAGTCTTGGCAACCAAAGACAAACGTCATTGAGTATATATCACTTTGTAATAAGAAAGAAGGGATAAAATTCGTGTCGCTTAGCAATCGAGACGAGGACTAGCAGTTATTGAGCCTATTGCCATTGCAACCGACAACAATCACAAGAACTTTTTGTCGCATAGTTTCGTAAGGACGAAAATAAGGTTAAAATCACAGTGAAAGCTACGTTTTGATGTTTCTACAGCATTCTGGAACACTCGAATCCATATCTTGAACTTAAACAATTTTTAGTATGATTTCTAAATTTTGGACAGCTAAACGGTTTTATGGTTGATGCCATGATGATGACAAGTAGTGAATGGATTTGTCGCAGTCGATATACGACTGACATGAAAAGTGTGGTTCAATTGGAATGTAACCTACAGAAATAGTCATTTTAAAAGTCTCTGTAATTTTCGCAATACAGAATAATTGTTCATTGAAATCTTATGTGGGATCATTAAACAGATGTAGACAGTAAGCGAAGTTGACAGTTAGATCAATGACAAATTGACTAACGGTGATAATAAACAATTCAACACATTGTCGATATTCTTCAAAAGAGATTTATGAATTTTACGATTAGTATTCGAAACTATTCATAATTTTGTTTTCGATTGGTGGTCAAACAGGCTGAAAAAAAAGTAAAACGAATTAATTTGAGTACCTCTTAATTGGTTAAAGATTCTATGGCATAAGCTACACTTCTTGGAAAAATTAAAAATCTTCGGAGTGAAGTTAAAAGAACTTGTACATTTAGATTTTATCATATCGCATGATATTCGATGAATTCGGACTCATTGGAAATAGCTCCTCCATTGATGAACAACTCTCTTGTAGTACTTTTTCATAAAAATAGATCGATGGAAAGAAATTCTTACACCGAGATGAGTCTACTAAATTTTTTTATTGTGTTTTTCTCAAGCAATGTCGTTGTCGTCTCGATTCCATACAATTAATTTTTTTCTCGCGTATGTATATTTCCCAGGAAATATAAATAAAGTGTGCTTCTAGTAATGTCAACGAGTAAAAATCCTACCCATGACGATTATGCACATATTTTCATTCACGCTTCGATTTCAGGAATGATATGTAAATACAACTTGGAAAGTACTTTTTTACTTAACTAATATTCAGAGCATTTAAAATCACTGTGAAAAATTGACGTGATTTAATTTCTATTATGATCAGACGCAAAAACAAAATAATGAGGAGTATTGTACAAATTTATTGGATGAAAACCAATATGCTGATTTAACTCATTGTAAAAAACAAAAGATAATGTTCGAGATCTTTCGAAATTCCTAAATCTGAAGTCGTGCAGCGTTTATCAATCGATTGTAGATTTAAAAGAATTTTTGTTCTACATATTGATTTGAGTAGTTCAACTTCTTTTTTTGGTTCAATAAAATTCTTAATAAATAACCATAAAATTTGTTTTATTTTTGAATCTTTCTCATTGGCTGTACAGTATCTTGTTAATAATCTTTTATTAATTGGTTGAACACTAGTCGATTTATAATAAACACAAATAAATAATTCATAAAGTTGTCGAAGAATCGATTGACGTTGCTTAGCTTTTATATCATCGTTGGATTCAACAAGAGACGTCCAATCACCTAGCGATTGACAAACAAGTGATTGCAAATCAACAAGTATCGTCGAACGATCCGTTTGAAGTATAATGTCATTGAATGAAATATGTTTTTTAAATAATACCGTGAAAATTTTAGTAACATATGATGCACGTGTACGACGATAAGCTTTCGTTAAATGATGTAATTTAGCACCGTTTGATAGAAATAAATCAAATAAGGATGAAAATTTTTCTAATGAAGTTGCATTCATAAATAAATTATTTTTGCTAAATAAATAGCAAGATAAGAATAGATCGAATGGAGTCTGATCATTTTTTGTTAACTTATTAATATTCAATATTGAAATAAATTTCATCATTGATGGTAATACTTCATCAATGCCCAATTCACAGGCAACATGAAATGAAGTCAGTTGCTGCTTCCGTGTACTTATCAAACATGGATCGATGCATGAATGCTTGAGAAGAATAAATATTGCTTCGATATTTGTACGAAATATAGCATAGAGTAACGGCGATTGATTATCATAATCAAGTGTATTTGGATCGATCTATTTCGAAATAAATATAGATAAAATATTGAGTAGAAGAAGAAGAAGAAAATCTTTTGAATATTACTTACATCTCCTTGTTCAATTAGAAAACTGATTAGGTCATTTTTGTGCAGAAGTATACATTCATGTAAAAGTGATATACCATAATAAGTCTGTTTAAAATCAGCACCATATTGATTTAATAATTTTAATATGTCAAGATTGCCATATCGAATAGCGCAAAGTAAGATTCGATTTGTTATACGAACTTGAAAATCAAGTAGCTGCCTAAGAAAAATTAATGATTTACCACTTTCAATAGCATAAAACAATGGTGCTCGATGAGTTGCATCTTCAACGTCGATTAAATATCTTCGTTCTTGTTCACTAATTAGAGACAGAAGTGTTTTTAATAATGATAATCTATCGTCGTTTTGATCAAGAGCATCTCGACAGCAGCTAAAAAGCCGCTGTTGGATTGTCGGAATGATAGACATTGAAGGAAATGAAACGCAATAGATGTTTTTTTCCGTAAATATATAATATATGTCGTATGACAAGAAAAGAAACAGAACGATAAAGAAAAATAAAGAATTCGAGCACTGCCTACATTATATTATTATTTTTTTGTTTGTCTCACATTATGCCCAAAAAAGGCAAAACGAGCTCGAGAGAACAGAAAGACAAAATTGATTTTGTTTTGGCTCACGCTTGTCAATGTACATGAATCAGAAAACAAGATACGTATCTACCATCACTCTTGTACTTATTATAAACGCTAGCATCGCATTTTCTCCAACGTGATGCTTCACTCTCTGACCTATTTTTCTGCTATCATCCATATAAATGAAACATGCAAAAGGCAATTTAATTAGTAGACGCTTTTAGTAAAGCCTCACTGTACAATATCATAGATTAATTTCCTATCTTGTATCAATAAAAGTTAATTACAAAAAACTGGTGAAATATTTTTTTATGTCTGCCTATGTCTAAGCTAGAAATAACCCGAGATTGGTCAAAGGTTAATATGCCTGACATATGTGTTTACCAAGAATTGCTAACAATCAACATATGTGATATCTTAACTTTCTCCAAGATGTATTGCACTCTGTAAGCTGCATTGATAAATGAAGTAATTAATTTCGCTTATTTAATTCTGCAATTCATTCGTTTTTTTATTGCTTTCTGTCCTATTTATACACAAATGAAATGCTACATATAAATAGCGACTTTTTTTTCACAAACAACAAATATAAATTAGTCAAAATAGAGAATGTTTTGTTAACATGCATACATACATTTAAGTAAAAGAACATTCAAATCATAATACAAGTTATTTATAAGACTATATATAAATATCTATAGATAATACAGACAAAAGAAATAGCTAAAAGGAAAAAAACAACAATAAAAGAAAATCGCATTGCTTAATGAAGGAAATCTTTTCCCAGAACATGACGCGAAAGATGAAAATTTTTATGAATTTCATTTTTAGGTGTAGATGAGTTTGTTTGATGTTTTTTCTGTTCTTCACTTTTATCAATATCAAGTATTGATGATAATTTAAGTTTATCTTCGAAATTTGCTTTATAAGTTGCCGAATCCATTGAATTTATCATGGGTGTTGATATTTTTGATGATTGTGCTGAATAGTATTTTTCAGTTTCATCATCAGTCATGTGTTGAGTTTCTATTGATGGTGGTCGTAAAATTTGAGTTTTTTGACTAGAACTTTGTGACGCAGATAGAACAAGTGAATTAGGTCGAATGGGTGAAATAAAAGGTTCCACTCGATAATCTACATTTAAAAATCCATTAGCTTGTGTTGTTTCAGCTAATGGTGTGTTCGCTTTTGTAGGATGCCTTATTGTTATTGTTTCATTTGATGAATGAAGGACAAGTGATGAATGTTGCACTGGTCGAATTGAAGATTGATCATCTTGAGTAGGTACACGACGACCGAGTCCAACGGCAACTAACATAGAATTTATATCCAAGAAAGCGCGCGCTAATGAGCGATCATTGGGCGTTGAACATAGAGAAGATGAAGATGAACCAACTACGAAAGAAAAATTTATTATCAATCAAAGAAAAAAAAGTAGGATTGAATCAATAGAGAAGCTAATTTAAATAATCATGTTGAAATGAAATCAATATTAAAGATTAAATTTTATTTTAGGCTAAAATCAAATAAGCATACTAGATATGTTAATAGTGATTTTATGTTTCTAGATAGGTCAAATTTGAATTTAAAATGTTATATCTATTTATTAGTCTAAGCTTACTTAATTCAACGGTACTTCCCGAAACTGGAAAAATAAGTTGATTAAGAAAAAATTGATAAAATTATTTTTGTTTTAAATTTTACCTAATTTTCGACTTGGTCGATCAATAGTTGGAGTTGACATGGCGCTGGATATGGCTGTATTATTATCATTATTGTTATTATTATTATTATTATTATTATTATTTGTATTTGTTGCTGATAAATTTTCTAAATACCATTTTGGTTCACCATTCTGTGAATGTGCTTTTCCGTATTTTCGTTTTATAGCCGATAATGATGATGATTTAGATTTGCGCCCCGAAGACTTTAATTGACTAATTGAACGTGGAGGTTTCTCAGGAGGTGTCGGTGGATTAGATCCATCAACCAAATGATTAACTAAACATAGGAAAAAAACCTTTTTTTTTCTAAATTTTTTTAAAATTTTCAGTTTTTCGTCATGCATTGTATGAAGTGTTAATAGAAGATTAAGCAAAGAATCAAATATATTCTAAAAGCAATGTTATTAAAATAAAATAGTAAATGTGAACTAATTTAGTTACAAATTTAAAAAAATCTTTTAAACGTTGATATTTATATTAGTTATGTAGAAGAAGCTATTATGATTTCTTACCAAGCTCATCAGTGGAAATCCAGCAATATTAAGATTATTTATAATCAAATCTTCAATTGCTAGATATACATGTATGTCTATATAATTACTCGATTATTTTTTCATTTATCGCGATTATTTAATTAAAAAAGAAAAGCAAAGGAAATAAATATACGTACAAGTTAATGTGCGAAGTCGACTCATATTGGGTGTTGTTGGTGTACTATTACTTGAAAAGGAAGGATTAACTTCAGGAATCGATGATTTAATTGTTGAATTCGGCGGCATTTGACATGACATAGATGAGGAAAATGATGGATATATTGTAGGGTTATTTGGTGAGGAAGTTTGATCAGTTATCGGTTGGTTGTAGCATACAGATATTAAATGACGAAAATCTAGACGAAATCAATATACAAATTAGACTGGGATTAATATTATGATTTAGAAAAGCTGGTCAATTTCTAATTCAGTTTATTTTCTTCGAATCTTCAAATATTTCATAAAACCAAGTCAAACGATTTGAAACTCGTATCTTACTATAATTTTATAGTTTGATTGAAAACTTACTTGTTGGACTACTGATTGACGTATTATTACCGGATGATTGACTAGAATTTCCGCTGAGAATCGAGCGAAAAAAGCCTGCGGATTTATTTGATATTTTAGGTGTATGATGCTGTGTACGTTGTTGATTATTTTTTGCAATTAATAATTGTAACTCCAATTCAACAATATGCATTTCACGTTCATATAATTGATGTTCCCATTTTTCTAATTGTAAACGTTGATTGTTTTGTTCTACTAAACGTTGATGAATGGCTTGTTCGCGATCACGAATTTCCTTAAAACATCATATATATTTATTAAATTCATATCAAATGAAAAACTTCATTTTACCTGTTCTTTATCTTTCAATTCTTTAAACATATCTTGAATTTCTTCGCGCCAATCTTTTTGTAATGATTGATATGATTCTTCATTCGGTTCCATATGATTTACCCCATTTGTCATATGATTTATTTCAATAATTGCATTGATCTGTTCAAATAACTCACTAAATGTGGGTCGGTCGTGTGGAGAAACTTTCCAACAATCTTCAAAAATTTGAATAACGTTACAAAAAGAAAATAAAGATCAAATCAAATACTTGTCATTAATTGTGAAAATTCTTCTGGACATGTACTTGGAATTGGAAGAGAATATTTATTAGTTGCAATTCCGAATGCAACTTGCATTTGGTCAAAACCTTTATAAGGTACTTCACCTGTTAAACATTCCCAAAGAAGAACACCAAAACTAAAATAAAAAATATCGATGTATTTCTACAGCCACTATGAAAACAAGCTAATAGTATGAATGAAATTAGGGGAGAGTACTCTGGTCGTCTATGGTATTAGAGTTTGAATTACATCAAGTCTCATTTTTTCTCACGACTCTTATGATAATACTCACTGGTGAATCTCTGAAACTTTTCAGCTCTGACATAAGCACGCAAACTATTGAATGGATGCCAATTTACATAGTAGACGCTCGTGGATTTTATTCTAGGAGTTAATCACGAATTATTTTTCAAATGGAAATCTTCGCTCAGGTTAGTGTTAAATAATAAAAATAAGTTTCTCTTAACAAAATTTACCTCCAAACATCTGATTTTGTTGAAAATTCTGTATTACGAATACATTCGGGACTCATCCAAGCAAATGTTCCGGCAGTCGATACACTTGATGATTGTAATTGTTTTCGAGCAAGTCCAAAATCAGTTATTTTTAATGTTTTCTGTAAAAGATCATTCTCATTATGAACATCATAAATATGTTCAAAAATAAGAACTAAACAAAATAAATAAATATCGAAATAATTATTCTCAATTCTTACTATTTGAACATTTTAAATCACGATGTATGATGTGTTCACCGGCTTCTTCGTGTAAATATTTCATACCATCAACTATTTGTTTAGCATATTCAATAAATACATTTGGATAGAGACCTGATTGACGTCTTCGTAAAAGATAATTTAATGCACCACCATAAGCATATTCCATAACAAGATAAAGATTTTTTGTTGATAACGAAGGACTAACACCAAACAATTGAATAATATTTCGATGCTTAAGATTAGAGAAAAGTCGTGCTTCACGTAGAAGACTATCGATAAGTGTTTTTTTTACAGCATCTGATGTATCGTCGCATGCTGGTGTTGTTTGTATAGAACAA
Source organism: Rotaria magnacalcarata (assembly GCA_900239745.1). Taxonomy (NCBI): domain Eukaryota; kingdom Metazoa; phylum Rotifera; class Eurotatoria; order Philodinida; family Philodinidae; genus Rotaria; species Rotaria magnacalcarata. The sequence goes on from OENM01000087.1 coordinate 15,261, forward strand.
AATGATGCTAAAGATTTTGCTGTTTTTATGGCTACATCAATATTACCGAATTTACCATGAAAGACATGACTAAAACGAAAAAATCAACCAATATTTTGATATAATTATTGTCTATCAATTAAAATACTGATATAATTCTTACCCAAAACCGCCAACTCCAATCATATCTCCTATGTGCAAATCATTAAAATCAATAATACGAAGGTTGAGTTGTGAATTGGAATTGGTACTGGCCGGAAAGATACTTGCTGATTCAGAATCAAGAGGTCGTTTGGTTGTATTTGAAATAGACTCATATTCTGGTAAGGTCTCTAATTCACTGCCATTCCTAGAGAAAAAAAATAGTTATTTTTTTCTTAAAAATACTTTCTCCTCAAACCTCGGTATTAATTCATCATCATCTTCGTTGCCCTTGCAGTTCAAAATAACATTGAGAATATCCTTGATATTTTCTTTTGGAGTATCGTTTTTATCATCGTGATTATTAGTATTATTAGGCGAAAATGATGAATTGTTCATGTTCGATGATGACACATTGGGTACATTTGTTAAACACACAAATAATACAAATGGAATCATATGCGAGAACAATCGATCAACTCAGTTTCGAAGATAAAAGACATTTACGTGAAAGTCTCATTTTGGACCTAATCATTATTTTGATATCATATCAGTAATAACATTTTCAATAAACACAAACAAAACACTACTCTATTATTATTATTATTATTATTAATAGACTTCTTTTTGAGAAGAAAAAGTGATGTGATGTGATGTGGTTATTTACGACAAAATTATTCGTCTAACAAACTGAACAATCGGCTTCTCATCGATAGTTAACTAGCGACATCTGGTGAATGCGTTGTTGGTTTGAGCGATATATTTTCTTAATAATACTTAAGAGATAGCTGTCGGTTATAATTTGGTATGCTCGCTTGATTTTCAATCGAATTATTCTTAATGTATTTTATTATATAAAATCCTCATAGAATGTATTACCTGTACGAAAATTGAGACTACTGTTATGGTGTACGAACTCAAATGAAAAGACTTTTGCGAATCATATTTGTAAATTATTGTGTGATAAATTGTTGAAATTTGTTGAGACCGGTGAAATTATGGTGTATGTGACAAGTTTATGTAATATATACTCTATGGAATTCTATTTGTATCAATTTTCTGTGGCAATAGTAAATATTCTTAGTATGATTGAAGTTACATAATGAAATCGCAACACATTATATTATGATGGATACAGTCTATATTTCTTCACAGAAGCTTGTAGCGCTAGTGTAGTCGATGTACGTAAGAGAATTTTGACGGTACCAACCGTAATTACGATCTTTCATTCGTGCATATTTGTTGAAAGCAACACATGATACTATGATGGTACACGGTTCCATTGTGTAAACTCAAGTTAATCAGATTTTTGATTGATTCAAAAATGTAAATAAAACGCTTTAGAAAATTAATTTCTTTGACAAGTAATTCTATTGTAATTCGTATATGAAAGCATACGAAGAAAATCGAACTTTCATGATTTTATTAAATTTTGCACCACATATCAACATGATAAGTAGCCGCCGACTATCTGTTGGAAGCTGTGATGTATCTATGTTACTCCTTCAGGCTCTATGTTAGATAAAAACACTTCTTCTTTGAAAACTAGTATGCTTTGATCCTATATAATCTATTGCATATGTTACAGGGGAGTTTGAAATTTCGATCTCACCTAGGGCAAATTAAAATTTTAGTTTCTCCTATAGGGAAGTTTTTAATAGCCCTAGTAGAAATAAATATATCATTTCTTTTCTATTCGCAAATTCTATACTACCATGAAAATGATTAAATATTTCAAAATAACGTTATCTTTTCAAGCTAAATAATCTTACAACAAAGTACACATAGAAACGATCTACCTTACTGAAACTAACGCACTTACATCTAGAAAAATGATCACATACTTGAGCACGCGTATTTTAATCCAGTTGCAGAAGTATGCTATTTTAATGGCACATGTGCTACAACGCCGTGCCCATGCAAGACGAAAGATATTAAAAGTTGTACAAAATGTCATCCAAAAAAACAAAATATATGATCATTTTTCTAGATTTAAGTGCGTTAGTTTCAGTAAGGTAGATCGTTTCTATGTTTGCTTTGTTGTAAGATTATTTAGCTTGAAAAGATAACGTTATTTTGATTTATTTAATTATTTTCATGGTAGTATAGAATTTGCGAATGGAAAAAAAATGATATATTTATTTCTACTAGGGCTATTAAAAACTTCCCTATAGGAGAAACTAAAATTTTAATTTGCCCTATGTGAGATTGAAATTTCAATTTTCCCTAAGGGCAATTTAAAATAGCCCTGCATTTCAATCTCCCCTGTAACATACATTCAACTTGTTTCATGCTGAAAATACAATTAAAAACATTTCATAGTTTAGAGACGAACGAAAAACTTAACATGACCTATTTAAAAAATGCAAGTTGAAAATTGGATTGATTATTATTTATCTTAAGGTAATATTTACAAAAGAATGATTTTTATTAATCGACGGAATGGAAAGTCACGTGTAACTTACTACAGCTTAAATTTTTAGTACAGAAAAAATTCATAGCTGATTGCCTCAACCACTAAAGTATCAATTAACAGAAATATGTTTGCCTTTAGTGTTAATATACACACAGTCTTTATGAGATATGGTAAAACTTTCTCCTCATCAAATGCATTGTGCTTTTCATACGTCAATAATTTGAAAACCTATGTTTTCAATTTCATCGTTCTCCAATTCGAGGACTCGCAACAAAAACAAATGCATACTACCTAGGTACCTATGCATAGAAAAAACCTCGAGCAAGTTTCCTCATATATTTAAAACGTTTCCTCTGCTTTGTCTTTTTTTCCTTGTATTTTGGTTACATTACTTAATTTTGAAAAACAAATCTAATAGAATTAAGTGCTTCACAGTAGTTATGGTTACTTCAAAAATTTACTGTTCTGTCTTGTTGGCTCATGAAAAATATCTAAAATTAAAAAAGTTCTGAAAGAACTATACACATTGTATTTTACTTTTCTACTTACAAGTGAACACTCATATTTAACTACACAACGAGATGGGTTGTAATTCTTCCACGGTGGGTACAGAGAGTGAAAAAACGAAAAGATCTACTCAAAAGGATAAGCAAAATAGTAATCATGACGGAAGTCAGGAAGATAATAGTTATATGGACTCGCAAATCAAGCCTATTGGTTCTGAAGCCCTTTTTATGGTTCCCGGTACGATGGATTATGTCGTTATGTAAGGTAGCGACTAATTTACAAGCATTGAACGATTTACTTCTTCAGTTATTGTCAACACGCTACTAACAATCATTTTTAATAATTAACTTTTAAATTATGGTCATCAAAATTTCTCGACAACTTACTGAACTAATTAAATACTCTTCAAAAACAAAATTATTTCTTGTTTTTCATCATGATTCTCAATGACACTGCTACCACTTCATTATCTTAATCAAATTCTACTTTTGTCTTCAGCGTGATTTGTGATCATTAGTTTTTTATATATGCTGTTGACCTAGATATAGTGCAATTCTATCGTTTCATAGAAACACATATTACCTACTGCTCTCTCTCTCTCTATTTCTTCTTGCTGAATTTATAGGCCTTCATGCTTTTAAACATATCGTACAACTCATCCTAATATATTTGGTTGTGCGTAACATCGATTATGATATTTTATCTTATTTTAGTGACGAGTGCAGTTGTCAATTATCAAAGGAAGATTTTTATGGTGTTTTCATTAACATATATAAATATCAATGTTAATAAAAGTAGATTAGATATAGATGATACGTAAAGAATGCACATACGACTTATATTCATTTAGCTGATGCTAAAAAATACGACAGTTATGATGAACTCCGATCAAGAAGATAGCATACTTCTAAAAAGATTTTATATCTGTCCCATTTTATTTGATTTACGTATTTTATCAGTAAATCCATGTTATTTATCAAGCTCATATGAATCTTTAATGATTAGAAAAGCAAACATGTATGCCAAGTTTCTATAAACATATTAGTCATACGCATTGGAAAATGTGAGCTTATTGAAAATCCAAGTAATGCGGTTGAAGCTGCGTTTATGACAAAGGAAAAAGTCTGACGCTGAAAATTACTCAACTGTCGTAATATTCAAAGTCGGGTTCCAACAAATTACTATTTCGTATTTATCTTCTATCATATCCTTCTTGCGATTACAGCATTTGACAATCATTATAAGCATGTGAACGAATAGGTCTAGATGAATTCTCACGTATTTATGGTAAATTGAAAGCTAAACAATGTCAAATTCATATATTTTCTTATGCAATATTGAAGGAAGACTAGGTGGCTGGGTGTGGGTGTGGGTGAGTGAAGACGATATGCATTTATCCATACTTGCACTGATACGCTCACACCGATACACCCATACCCTCAAATAAATAAATTTAAATCTTAATCTCGTGCTGATTAAAATTTTTGTTAAATACAGTTAGGGAGCAAGTGTCCGGGGAGTAAATGTCCGGGAAGCAAGTGTCACTCGGGAGCAAAAGTCGGGGAGCATCTTGCCGGGATTCATTTTTATATTGTCGTATACTCTTACAATATCTATGTATTGAAATAGGTGTACAGAAATAATAATTTTAGTCCAGGCAACCATGCGTGAGTTTTCATATAGACAATGAATGTCCGCTAGCTGTTTATGATACAAGATACAAGATACAATTCAACAGAAGACAAATGAGTCTAAACAGCAAGTTGGCCTTGAGAAAGTAAATAAAAACTGTCATTTTTTATGTGCTTGAGTGATAAGTCTTGAATCATAATCAAATTGTCACAACAAGTGAAGACCTTAGAAATGTGAATAGTAGTTATGCATTCTAAATAATCAGCAGCATTGGAAAAGTTGGAAACAAAACAATATTGCCTCAAAATACAAAAATGAAAAGGAAGTGTTACTTCGCTGAACAGTATCCGTTGTCGAAAGTCACATAATCTATTATGCTTTTTCGCTCTACACAACGTTGCCATGCACAAATATAAATGAAGAACACCTTTGCATTCTGTATTTGAATTAAGTAGCTCGCTTCGTAGTTGTTCTTTTTTTCTTTTTCTTCTTCCTAGTATAATAGTATTTATATTAAAGAATCATCAACAACAATTCAGACTGTTACGAATGCTTATTTTTACTATCAAAAACACTTTTTTGTCTCCATGGTGTGTGATTACCAAAAAAAACAAGAAGTGCTTCTTTCGTAAAAAAAGAAATTCTTTATTTCACTTTGACAGCTCTAAAAAACTGCAAATAATAAATGGGTTGTACAACTACTAAAGTAGCCCAATCACATCAAGCGAAAGAACAACAAAATTACAACGATGATGACATTGACAATATAAAAGATGATTCTGTTTTCTCGCCTAAAAATATGGCTGCTGACGATAATATCATCGCTAGCATTGCTGAAAAAAGTGATCACGTTAATATTCAAGTTGCTGATTCACAAGCATTCAACGATTCATTTGTTCAACAACGTCAACAAGCTATTAACAATCGTTCTTATCAATCGACTGTTCAATCATGGCAACCCAAATCTCTGCAGCAACTTACAGAGCTTATAAAAGCAGTTTCCAAAGGAAAATCTTTAGTTGATCAACATTGGATTATTTTCTATTGGATTGCATGTAACATCGACTACGATACAGAATCCTATTTTTCAAAGGATTATAAAGATCAAACAGCAGAAGGAGTTTTTCGATTCAAGAAAGGTGTTTGTGCTGGCTATGCTAATCTATATAAATATCTATGTGATCAATTAGGAGTTCCATGTGAAATAATCAGTGGCTATGCAAAAGGTTATGGATTCGAAAATCGTAAAGATGCTCCCACTGAAACTGATCATGCATGGAATGCAGTTGAAATTGATCATCATTGGTATCTAATGGAGTCAACCTGGGGCGCTGGACATCTCAATGATAAGAAACAATATGAACGTGAATTGACATCATATTATTTTCTTCCACGTCCAAACGAAATGATCTATCATCATTTACCAGAAGATGTAAAATGGCAATTGCTAAAAAGTCCAATCAACATGGAACAGTATTTACAAATGCCAAAACTTCGTCCACTTTATTTTGATTTAAAACTTGAATTAGTGAGTCCACGTAACCAAGGTGTAATCTCACTGCTACCTGGTAAATCATATGCTATGGTTCTACTAAGAGCAAGTCGAAATATTCAGCTGATAGCAGATTTAAAACTCAACAATGAAAAAATCGATGGTGGTCATCATATCATGTTTGATGTGTCCAAACAGCTCTACCGTTGCTATTTTGCACCGAAAAAAGTTGGTCAACATAAGATAATCATTTATGGAAAAAAAGATGCTTCAGATGAAATCACATACGGAGGTGTACTGGAATTGACGCTAGCTGTGAAACAATTACCAAAAACTGCTGTTAGTTTTCCTCAAACGTGGGATTATTTTTTCGACTTGGGTCTACAAGTTATATCTCCTCAGAATACGCATGTAATTACACTAAGTAATGAAATTAGTACTACGCAGATTCTTATAAGAACGCCAGAAAACGTTGAACTTTTGGGCAGTTTAGAGAATGAAGCAAAACAAGCAATCACAGGTGGGCATCAAATCTATTACGATCGGCGAAAAAGAACCTGGCGATGTAATTTTGCGCCTGATCGAAATGGATTTTTCGAAGCGACTATTTTTGCAAAAAAAATGTCTGATGCTGGAAGCCACCATGCTGCTGTTGCATTCAAAATTGAAGCTACACAGATTCCATTGCCGCCGATATCATATCCTTACACATGGCAGTCTTTCTATGATTTTGGTCTCAAAATAAAAGCGCCAGCGCATCGTTCGGATGCTACTTGGGCTGAAAATGCATCCTATACTGAAGTTCTCATAAAAGCNTGAAAAGAAACTCTGGCAAATTTTATTCGCACCCGAACGAACGGGCAAACATGAAATTATTGTTTTCGCTAGCAAAACTAATGAAGAAGGATCATCATCGGTGGTGCGATTCAATCTTGATGTTACCAAACTTCGACGACCAATGAAATTTCCCGTGATATACTCGGCATTCCAAACTGCTAAATGTCAACTTGTTACACCAATCGATGGAGTACTAAAGAAAGGTGCTGTAGTTCCAATTGAATGTGTTATTCCAGGTGCAATTGATGTTAATGTGACAGTTGATTCAAAATGGATTGGAAGTGAAGGCTATAAAGATCCTATTCTACAAAGAAAAATCACGGTCGGGTCGAAGGAAGTAGGGATCTATGCAAAATACGGGGGAACATCCAGTTACAATGGTCTTGTCAAATATAATGTTCAGTGAACACAAACTATTGTTTTTAATCCAGAAAAATTATTCATCTAATATTTGATCGTTTTAAAAATTATAATGTCTGCATCAATGATGATTTCTATATTTCATTTCTACTTATATACTATAAGCCGAGAAAAGTTGGTCGCCTTTAGCATACCATTCATTCCTTAGAAAATCAAGGACTCCTCTCGAAAATTCTTTGAAATTATAAATGAAAAAGTAAATAGATTAGAGATTAAACTATGAATACAATCCCGTAAGACACATCGGAAATAGCTTATACCATTAATTTTTTGATGAAACAATTTCATTTGTGTTCTTCAAACAAGGGGGAAAAAGCTGATTGCAATCAAAGCAATCATTGACAATCATTGACAATCATTGACAATCATTGATCACTGAACTGTTAATCTTAAACAATAATGGGCTACACTCCACCAAGACAAGTGTGCCCGACGTGTAAACTTAGAATTTCGAGCATATTTCTTCATCTTAATTTTATCAATAAGATTTGAATCCAAAATTCCTGATTATATTCAGCCATAAATCTTCGAACTTTCTCTGACTATGCTGCAGGAACGTATCGGGAGGAATCTTCACGTCATGCCTGCAACTTTTCTGCGCCTATCTGTACATCATAATAGTCTCTTCTTGAGGATGATCTGAGCGTTATATCTTCAGTTTTTACAGAACTATCTAGGCATATTATCAGTAAGGTTTCTGGATCTACCTAAGTCTAGGACTGAACTACATGTCCTGATTTTATAATAAGCTTCAACGGATTACTAAGGCGTTAATATTAAGTGTAGCATTTTCTGTTAACATTTAATTTATTGAAAACTAAGTTATTAAGTGATTGGAGTAAAAATAATACCATTCAATTTCTATTTTTGCTGTTAAGTGAAGCTTTTGTTCAACAACATAGCTAAGGTTTTATAAAACTTTCCCAACAGTGGCCTAGCCAGGATTTTGGGCTAGGGGACGCTCAGCCCCCAGGGGTGTCCAGATCATCCAAAAATTGGGGCGGTTAACTCATAAATTCGTGCTTTAGGTACAGTGTTGCCAGATCTTTCGAATTTTGATAATTCTTCTGGATTTTTTAGGGATTTGATGTCTTTCTGCAGCTTTTTAGGAATTTTGAAATTTGGTTTGGTTTTTTTTCTGGGGAATTTTGAAAGTTTTTCTGGATGTTTTGGGAGATTTAAACAATTTTTCTGGATTGTTCCCGGATATTTTTTTGAGGATTTAGAAAGTGTTTTTTGATTTTTTCTGGATTTTCGAGTTCGATATCTGGCAGCATTGTGGAAAGCGTTAAATTGCAAACATTAATACATATTTGTATAAAAAAAAATCGATTTTCTAAAATCTCGCTAGGAGTGGCTCAACACTTGTTAGTAGAGAGCTGCGGGTCCATGCTTTTTTAGACCCGGGCCCGGACCCGGACCCAGCAAAAACTAAATATCTGGACCCGGACCAGACCCGGACCCGATCGAACCTAGACCAGACCCGATTTTGGTTTTCACTAATATATGGCACCCTCTGTATACACGGACAGATAAAGGTACACGATTTTAACTGTTTATTGGTTACTTAAAAGAAACATTCAATGTACAATTATTTGCGGTTTTTTATTTTTTATTTTCTCATTACTAAATGGTTGTTAAATTGAATATTTTCCATTATCGATAAGTATACTATGTTAACGAAAAAAGAAATTGAGCAATTAATTGATAAACGAAATTCGTCATTGAAAATTGTCAAACCAAAAATAACATCAAAATCTTCAGCTGTATGGAATAGTTTTAACTATATTTATGTTAACGATATCAAACAAGAATATGTTATTTGTAATCAATGTGAAGATTTACTTGTTTATAAACCATCTTGTGGTACTAATTCATTATCTAAACATATTCGTAGCTGTCAAAAGGTCAAAGCGGTAGTTTCTCATGATCAGCCAAATATCAATCAATTTTATGCATCGTCAAAAACTGAACCTGCTATTTCAAATCGAGTGAAGCAGGAAATCAAAGTTGCTTGCGTGGAATTTGTAGCGCTTGATTGTCGATCATTTAAAACAATTCGTGGAGTAGGCTTCAAAAATCTTGCACAAAAAATTTTCGATGCTGCCAAATACTTACCTATATCCAAAGATATTAATATTGAAAAACTATTGCCACATCCCACAACAGTAAGAAAGAAAGCTTTGAATGTATTGTAACCGCAGCAAGATAATTTTCTTCTCTTTCTTAGATCAGTCGTGATGTTAATAAATTGTATAATAAAAAACATCAGCAATTAATTTCAATTTGCGAGAAATTGCTTGTGTATACTGTTGTTGTTGATTTTTGGAAGAATACTCATACCGGTTCGTTGAAATAACTTTTCACATATTTCTATTACTATCTTTTTGTCCTTTAAGGTATTCAATATTGTGGAATTTCGTTACATCACATAAGTGATGACTGGAAATTACACTGTTTTGTGTTGGGATGCTGCCATTATGATCTTGAATCAAATAGTGCAATTAATACAAGAAAATTTGTTGAATCAAAACTATCGGAGTATAGATTAGAATTAAATGGGAATGTTTACATTGTTTCCGATAACGAACCAAAGATGCTTGCAACATTCAAATTAAACTGTCAACGTATTGGCTGTTCTTGTCACTTCATCAACAAACAGCTTGAACATACGTTTACGAAAAAAGAAATTGATAAATCGCCTGTACAATGTGACCTTGCTCAAGTATTATTTGAACGTGTAAAGAAAATAGTTTCCCATGTGAGAAGGTCTCATAAACAAACCAAATTGTCGAAAAGAGCACAAACGTATTCAGAAACAAGATTTAACGGTGCTTATCATATGCTACAAGTATTTTTGGATATTTTTGATGAATTAATTTTAGTTCTTGATAATATAAATTTAAATGAATATTTGTTGTTGGATAAAGAATTTTTGGAACAAGTATGTTCATTTCTAAAAGTTTTCGATGATGTTATCGAACAACTTAGTGAAGATAAACGACCAACAATTTATAAAGTTCTTCCACTTCGTCAACGATTACTTAACGAATGTGAAATGAAATCGAACGATTCTGATGGTTTAAAAGAAATTAAGGTTTTCTTATGTAAGTTATACTACGTTATTGTTTAATTCTCATCTATTTTTTTACATGAATGAACAAGAAGAGAATGATGATATAAGCTTTTATTATACTTACACTACCAACGTTCAATCAGCTATGTAATCTATTGTTTTATTTTTTTTATTGCAGCTCGACGTCTTAAAACTGTATGGGTTTTACAGGACGTTCACTATATTTCATGCTTACTTCACCCGTCCTTAAAACAATTTCAAATTGCTCCTGATGAAAAATCTAAAGCTCTGGATTTAGTTAACGCTGAATTGTTAAAACGTCAATCAGCTACATCTACTGGATCATCAATTATCAATATAACACCTTGTTCTTCAACAAAATCTTCATCAACATCAAAATCACAACAACTTACATCAAAACCACAAAACATTCTTTTAGAATGCTTTGACCATCCAGCTGAAGATGAAGAGCCAGTATTAGTTTCATTACCCGATAAAGAATTAACAGAGTATTTATTTTTGAATGTTACACTTGAACCTGATGCAGATGTCCTATTATTTTGGAAACAGCATCAAAATAAATTTCCAACTCTTGCTTCTATAGTAAAAGATATTTACAGTATTCCAGCTTCTAATACGACAGTCGAACGATTGTTTTCTTCAGCTGGTAGTACTATCTCTGATCGGCGCACAAACTTAGATAGCGAGAAGGTGAACAAATTACTTTTTCTTAATAAAAATCTATTAACATTAAAAGAACTTGACCGTCAACAATTGTTAAACATGCATGAGAAACGAAAACTAGATCAAACATTGTTGCCTTTATCACCGACAAGCTCGAGCAACGTTGATGATAATGACAATGATTATGATGAAGAAGAGTTATCTTTTTCCTCATCAAAACCGAAAAAGGCTCGAACTTTTGATGATGATCAATTTAGTGATGACGAAATTATGGACAAACATAGTGAGGTGATCGACGAACAAGAATACTGACGCAAGGTTATTTTTTTTTCTTTTTGTATTAAAGTGTATATTAATATTCAAGAGTAACGAACATATGTTATTGACCTGTTGATAGTTTTTTTTTCAGTTTGATTTTGGTTTTGACGTTTGAACTGACTTTTTTTTATTATATAAATCAAAGGAAACAAGAAATCTTGAAATATAAGAAAGAAATCAATATTCGTTGACTTCAATTCTTGTATATATAGATATATAGATATTCGTAAGTTAATGCAAATCGGGTCTGGAGTTATAGTTAGATACAGACCCGGACCCGCAGCTCTCTACTTGTTAGGGAGGACTGAGCTCCCCATAGCCACCCCTGGCTCCGCCACTGTGTACCAAGCGTTCTAACTCCAGAAACCTAAGTCTACAGGTGGTTCCTGAAAATCCTGAAGTTTGAGGCTTTCGGCTTGAAATTATTAGCTTGCAATTAGAGCCCTACGGTTCGAAAAATTACCCGGATTCGGAACTGGAGTCGCGGGTTCGAATCTAGTTCCGGTTAGCAAATTTGAAAAAACGGTTCCGAGTTCGAATCCGGTTTTGTGGTTTTGGAACCGTCGATCTGGTAATACACTGCGTAACAATTCATTTCGTTGTTTTTTGAGAAATTCCTATATTTTGTTTTTATTTATTGTTCAAGTCAATGCTTATTCAAAAGCATTCTACGCCGGGAATGGATGAAGCATTTCTCTTTTGAAAAAATTATCTAAGAATGACAAAATATAGATGAATCCAGTTATCATTATAAAAGTTTATGGTTCCAGCGATTCCGGTTGCGGTTCCATCCTCTTTTATTTCTCAGATCCGGTTCCGATTTCGGATCTGAGAATCTGAAATTTTCGGATCCGATTCGGTTTTTGGTTCCACAACAAAATTGGAATCGCAGGACTCTACTTGCAATAGGCTCATTGGTGTTTTGCAAATCTTTCCTAGGTTATGGCAATCGATCTTTCCTCGATTGCAAAATAAAGCTCAGAAATTATGACAAACCGACTGCAGATTTGAATTTTTCGACTCCAAGAATCTGTACTAAGGTCTTTTAACGTTCAGCTATTTTCTAAAAATAGATCTCTCCTGATCGAAAAGAAACAGAATTGAATAGCATCACCGTTGCTGTAATCACTTAGTCACTTAGTTTTAAGTTAATCAGGTGTTAACAGGATAACTTAACTAGAACGATCACGTGATCAGTCAAAAGTTTTGGCTCAAAGCTCGAGAAAAAAAACAGAAGTAAATGATTCAGTCCTATGCTTAGGTACTGGACATGAGTGGAATTGACTTTTGTGAGGAGCTACCGAAACTTATTTTTTCAGGATTTATTTTCTCTGCGGGACTTATTTATTTACTAAGCATGTATTAAATTAGATAGTATTTCACCACACTCTCACTCACACCCACACCCACCCTCTTGAGAGAGATGTCGTTCATACCTAGGGTATTGGCATTGACTTTTTTCCATTAAAGCTCCCATTCTCAGAAATTGGTTTCAGGCAAGGCAGTTTCAAATCCTCTAAAATTCTCAGAATATGTTAGGGCTGCAGTGAATACAGTATCAGAAAATTCTCAGTTCTATGTTATGACGTTTTCGGCAGATATCTGCCAAATAAGAGCTCAAAATTCGCTCTTTTGGCAACCAGAAATTCTTTTTCAGGCTTCATTTTATATATTTTACTTTGTTTTTTTGTTTAAAAGAGCGTATCAGACCATACTGTTTACCAGAACCATGATTTTTCTTTGATGCTTTTAAGTCGGAATAAGTATGACAAATTCTGTCTCGAAGAACTCTCGAAAAATGACTGTGTAATTATAAAAGTACTCTTTTATATATTGGTAACAAAGCTTATTTAAAAAAGACGAGGCTTGCTGGGTAATGCAACTTTCCACAGTCCTTCAAGAAAAAATAATGTATAAGAATGAGGACACAGAGTAATATTATATGCGTGACACAAAAAGAGTAAATAGCCAAAAAAAACCAAAAACATCTACCACTTTTTGCGCTAGGTAGGGTACCTTAAATATGCCTGATTTACGAGTAACAAATATGATTACCGCCTATTTTAAAGCATAAAGACCAAAATATTAGTAGAAGAGACCTGATTTTATTGTATCCTATTGAAAAAAGACTGAAATACTCAATCGCAAACATTCACAATCATTGACAATCATTCGCAATCATCGATAATCATTAGCAATCATGCACAATCATCGACAATCATTAACAATCAATACAATCACACAATCAGCTTTTTCCCCCTTGTCTTCAAATGAGTCACATCACTGATCGAGAAAATCCTTCAAATGAAGTTATTTTGTTTGATTGTATCAATTTTTATAAACAGAAATTAGTAGTTGATTTTAATCGAAATTCAGAACTTGTTTTTTTTCCAATTTATGCGCTGACAGTAGACTTGATTAATATATGGACACTGATAGACCGGTTTCCTATTCATAATACTTCAATAAAAATATGTTAAGATCTGTAAGTTATTTATGATTGAATTGTTTTGGAACAGAATTATTCGATTGTCACATAAAAAATCAGCGCCTACCATAAATATATTTGTTTCTGTTTCATTTTATCATGCATTCAGTCTTCTTGCGTTAGTTTACCTGCTTTAGTCATCACAATAACAAACGAAAAATCAACAATACTGATGATCACTTAAAATATAAAAAATGTTGAAAGGCATTCGACTATATATCATGTGATGCATGAGTCTATTGTGAATCATATCCGCTTCCAATTTACAAATCTGCAAAAAGTTTCTTTTTTTATACTTTTCTGTATGGATTCCTAACTTTGAAACTGCATATTAAAACAAATCTTCCAATCAAAGAAGTAAAATATTTTGTTCCTTCTCTCACATTTCTCAATTACTACTACAGTAACGAAATTTCTTCAACTGACTGCAGAAGTACGATGAAAATAGCATAAATCATAAGTCATACTGTAAAATTTTTATGCAAAGGCTTGATTTCTCAACAACACTGACTCATAATGTATAGCTGTAAAAAAGAAACAGCAGAAAGGACAAATTTTTTTTTACTTTAGTTGCACTTCCTTTTCTACTGAATACCAACTAACAATGGGTTGTAAAGTGTGCAAGGGACATACAGTGAACGAATCCGCTATTCAAAAAATCGATAATAATAATCGCTCAAGCAAATATCAAGTAGGCGATTCTACAACTACTCCAACTATTGAACATAACAGAATTTCATCAAATGTAAGGCCAGTAGATGATCCGATAGTAGTTCAACTCCCTGAAAAAGATATTCATGTTCATATTCAAGTTGCTGATTCACAAGCATTCAACGATTTATTTGTTCAACAACGTCAACAAGCTATTAACAATCGTTCTTATCAATCGACTGTTCAATCATGGCAACCCAAATCTCTGCAACAACTTACAGAGCTTATAAAAGCAGTTTCCAAAGGAAAATCTTTAGTTGATCAACATTGGATTATTTTCTATTGGATTGCATGTAACATCGACTACGATACAGAATCCTATTTTTCAAAGGATTATAAAGATCAAACAGCAGAAGGAGTTTTTCGATTCAAGAAAGGTGTTTGTGCTGGCTATGCTAATCTATATAAATATCTATGTGATCAATTAGGAGTTCCATGTGAAATAATCAGTGGCTATGCAAAAGGTTATGGATTCGAAAATCGTAAAGATGCTCCCACTGAAACTGATCATGCATGGAATGCAGTTGAAATTGATCATCATTGGTATCTAATGGAGTCAACCTGGGGCGCTGGACATCTCAATGATAAGAAACAATATGAACGTGAATTGACATCATATTATTTTCTTCCACGTCCAAACGAAATGATCTATCATCATTTACCAGAAGATGCAAAATGGCAATTGTTAAAAAGTCCAATCAACATGGAACAGTATTTACAAATGCCAAAACTTCGTCCACTTTATTTTGATTTAAAACTTGAATTAGTGAGTCCACGTGATCAGGCTTATGTTAATCTTCTTCCAGGGAAGCCATATGCATTGGTTCTAATACGAACATCAGCAACTGTAAAACTTAAAGCAAGTCTAAAATCAAAAAATGACGAAATCGATGGCGGACATCGTATCATGTTTGATGATCAAAACCAATTGTACAATTGTTGTTTCGCTCCATCTCATGTTGGTAACTATAAAATAACAATTTTTGCGAAAGGAGCTGCTACAGATTCTAATACATATCATGAAGTACTTGAATTATCTTTGGATGTCAAAAAGATACTAGTAAATCCCATCAGTTTTCCAAAAACATGGGATTATTTCTCCGACTGTGGTTTAGAAATCATCTCTCCTCCGAGTACACATCTTATTAAAATAAGTAACGGAGATAGTAATACACAAATTCTGATAAGAACGCCTGAAGATGTTGAACTTATGGGGCATCTCGAAAACGAAGCAAAACAAGCGATCACAGATGGACATCGAGTTTATTATGATCAGCGGAAAAAAATCTGGCGATGTGATTTTGCACCTGATCGAGATGGTCTTTTTGAAGCAATCGTTATGGCAAAGAAAAAGTCTCAATCTGGAAGCTACAATGCAGCTGTTGCATTCAAAATTGAAGCTACACAGATTCCATTGCCGCCGATATCATATCCTTACACATGGCAGTCTTTCTATGATTTTGGTCTCAAAATAAAAGCGCCAGCGCATCGTTCGGATGCTACTTGGGCTGAAAATGCATCCTATACTGAAGTTCTCATAAAAGCGCCTGATGATGTTCGACTTTCAGGTAGTATTCAATATAATCACGTCACAGTTGAAAACGGATCATTGGCTCAATTTGATAATGAAAAGAAACTCTGGCAAATTTTATTCGCACCCGAACGAACGGGCAAACATGAAATTATTGTTTTCGCTAGCAAAACTAATGAAGAAGGATCATCATCGGTGGTGCGATTCAATCTTGATGTTACCAAACTTCGACGACCAATGAAATTTCCCGTGATATACTCGGCATTCCAAACTGCTAAATGTCAACTTGTTACACCAATCGATGGAGTACTAAAGAAAGGTGCTGTAGTTCCAATTGAATGTGTTATTCCAGGTGCAATTGATGTTAATGTGACAGTTGATTCAAAATGGATTGGAAGTGAAGGCTATAAAGATCCTATTCTACAAAGAAAAATCACGGTCGGGTCGAAGGAAGTAGGGATCTATGCAAAATACGGGGGAACATCCAGTTACAATGGTCTTGTCAAATATAATGTTGAATAAAGAACATTTTAATTTTTCATCAGCAATGCAGATGTAAGAAGGAACGGCTAAGAGTATTTTTTTATTATTTTCTAACATGTTATACATGAAATCGTTTTTAACTAAATATAAATGGTAAAATTTATTTAAGAAAGAAATTGTAATCAAACTTTCATGTTTATTTTCAATAAGATTATAATTATTACATAATTGAGCCAACTTTGTATTAATATCATTACAAGCTGTTAGCACTCGAGTGTTGTCACAGTTTTCTTTCTTTGAAAGTTTATTATTTTGGGACATGCTTTTCTGCAAAGCCAACAAAAGAACACCATGTTATATGAAACTTTAATTAAAAGAAGTGCCACAGTAAATCTGTAAACCAGTGGATGACAATAATCATTATTGGCTTCATGCTGAAACTGAACCCGGTGCCATGCTTCAAGTACCCACGCCCATCCAGCAATAGACCAACCAAATAAAAATACGAAAAGAGTTAAACTAATACACATAATGCTACAAGCTCCACAACCAACAAGCATCGTTGCTCGATTTACATTTGCTCTATTAACAGCATCATCGAACACTACATTTGGCATTGTTCGAGCGATCATTTGGGAAACAGATATTAGAAGAACTAGAAGAAATCCAACAATTCCTGAAACAACTAAATAGTATGGGATCGATTGATTGATGGGACATGCTGTGGAATAATGCCAACCGACAGCTACTTGTGAAACTAAAAGAAAAGAATTCTAGCAAATAAGAATTTTCAAAGTTTCGAACAACTATGTTAACATATAGATAATAAATAATTTCAGTTGATATAGAATAAGAGTAGATTTTTTCGCACATTGTATTTCCTAGGTAAACACACTTACTTGGAATAATTAAGATAATAACTAAGATAAAAAATATTGACGATGATTGACAAATATTTATAAAAAGATTCGTTTTCACATTTAATATTTCTAAATTGTCTTGATCCAATGGTTGTTCTTCTTCTTCTTCCTCTTCGTCTTCGTCAGCATCTTCTTTTATTTGTTCATTATCCGGCATAGAATTAATATTTATCTCCATCATATCATTCATTGTTATGTATAAATATCATATCAATAAGAAAGTTATGAAGAGTATCGAGAACTACTTTTTTTCAACGAATAACAGTTATGTTGACGACAACTTACTCAAACAGAATATAAATATGATTCTCA
>OENM01000087.1:33227-54164 GCA_900239745.1 Rotaria magnacalcarata
CAATGAGATGTCTCGATAGAGCAAAATACTCAAACTAAGAAAGAAAGAAATATATACCATTTCGTTCAGTTAAAAGTTATTTTTCATTATAAATGTTTGACTTAGAAGAATTGGTTTCAGAATGTTGAATAGACGAAAATAACTTTAGAGTAAAATAAACGGAATTGAGTTACCAAATGGCAGTAAAGAATAGGGACTATGATGAATATGAACTTGTGTTCTTTTAAAACTTATGAATTATGTATGAGAGGTCTGACATCTAAAAACAAATGATGAAAACCAATATCCTCTCTCATAAATACAATACAGATCAATATGAGTACAAGAGTAACAGAAATAGCAAAAATAAAATGGAGAAATAGGATTTTCAGTCAATGCATGTCGATTCTAATTGTCACTGTTGATATTTCCATCGTATTATTATACATTTCTGATGCAAAATGAATTGATTAATTCTGTGAGACGAGAAAAAAAAGGAGTCAAAGAAAAACAGATTCGCTAGCAATATTGATAAGGGTAATATATATCGTACAACTCAAATGACTAAAACTTTGAATCAATAACAACGTGTCAATAGTATATAACTTTCTCTCTGGTCAGGCGGTAGAGACTAATATATTTCTTATATGTTATGGCATATTACGCATCCGGTTGGTAAACGCATGTTCAGATTTTCTAGCTCATACTATTTATGTGCCATAAGTCTTACATCACGACAGTGATTGAACGAGTACAAGTACAGCAAGTATAAGTAAAATACTTAATACTGAAAAATTTACTCTGTACTTTACTTAAGTACTTTTTACTTGAGTACATTTTACTCAGTAGCTGTACTAAGTCCGATTGTACTCAAGTACAGTAAATTTAAGTACATGAGAGTACTTATAATTATAACGAGATACAGTTGTTTATGCAACCATAAATATCGATATTGAGAGTTCATAGCACACGTCATGGCTTTGATTTAGTGATGTCTGTAGCGAAATATGTGTGAAGGATGATCTACATTACATTTCAGTTTCGATTCTAAGGATTAATATTAGTTATTAATTGAGCTACACTACAGTATGATGTGTAATAAATACTTAATATAGAGCAATTGATAGAATGACATTTTAAAAATATTGATTGGTGTATGAGAGATAACAAGGAGCTCTGCTAGTTTTCGTCATCGAATCATAATCATAGATGTCAAATTACTTGAAGATCAGGTAGCAACATTTCGAGCTGTCATTACCNTCACCTCATTACCTTAAGGAAATGATTATGCTTTTGTGTTTGCTCTTAGTGGATTATCGTGGATAATGACTACTTTAAATGGCGTTACTCGATTTTCGGGTAATTTGACATCAATCTTTTCTTATCAAATAAAGATTTCAATTATTAACTATAGTTGATTCCACTATTTGTTCAATCGATATCTCAATAGAATTATATTACAAGTTAGTTTTAATTATGCTAACTCAAAATCTGATAATGCAAAGTGTTACTACACTTGGATATGTTGACATGCTGATGAAAGTAAATTTTGTACTTAAAATACTGATACTTCAGTACAATCTAAAAATACCAGTAAATTTACTGATAATGAAAAAGTCTACTTAAGTATGCGCAATTATTCAGTAAAAGTGCAAAAATTACCAAGTTTTTTACTGAGTATCCAATCACTGCATCACGAAACAGAGAGTAACTAATAAAGCACGGTTACAATAGACTCGAACAATCATACTGGTGACGAAAAATGTATGGAGAAGAACAAAATCGCACACTATAATTGGATGAATTTACTTTTGCTTCTATTCAGACATTTACTATTCGGTTTCTATTTCTATCTTATATGTCTTGTCAGAAAGCCCATATAAACCATCTTTCGCTAATCATTCTATAATAACTGGTAAATAATGCTTTTCTTAATCGGATAGAAAATTTGGAGGATTATACATTCCTGATATATGAAAAACAAATTCATAATGGAGCTTGTTGGGTGTGAATGAATTTTTAAACTCCTTGGTTATCACATAATTAATAATTCTTTTATCTATAAATGTGAATATTCGTAAAAATTTTATGATTAAAATATTATGAAATTTTAAACAGCTTATTTTAATCCTCACTTGTAAGAATTAATTCTTGAAGTTTGATTAAAAATATTTCACATGTATACTCTATGAAAAATTTGAATCAAACTGATGATCGAAAAAACATTACATTCAATAAAGAAAATAATCCGACATAAACGCGTTGAACACTATTTTTTCTTCTCCTTCTTTTCTCGAAATCGTAAAATTGACAAAATTCAACAAGATGATTCAAATTAATAGAAGCTGTAGTATGATTAAATTCAAATTAATGTTTACCTTCTTCTTCTTCTTCTATTTCAGTTGAACTTGAACATGTTTCGCGTCATAGAACTAATAGACGCGTAGAAACTGCGAATAAATAATGATGAGAGAATAATTGTCTAGTATTTTCATCATCATTATAATTTTTGTCGTTTGAAAACAATTTCAATTGATATTAAACTAGAAAAATTCGCT
Source organism: Rotaria magnacalcarata (assembly GCA_900239745.1). Lineage (NCBI taxonomy): Eukaryota > Metazoa > Rotifera > Eurotatoria > Philodinida > Philodinidae > Rotaria > Rotaria magnacalcarata. Next base: position 35,765 of record OENM01000087.1, read on the forward strand.
TGTATTGTCCTACTTGAAGATAATATAATCGATGACTCTATTAATATCGAATAGAAGAAAACAATTCTTTTCATCATCATCATGTGTTGTTTATGATAATATTTGAAGGCGTTCAGCTATTCATAAACAAATGAGATTAGTGCTAATGTTGGGTGTGTTTCCAGGTTAGTTGAATTGCTGTTGAAATTTTACATGTGAAGATTATGTCTATATTTGCAGAAAAGATACTTATTGATGGCATTGAAAAAGAATGTATAATCTTACATTCAAGTCAGCTTATGCTCCCGTTAATTATGATCAATGCTGCTTCTGAACTGATGATATAATGTCTACATGCGAAACATCATCATATAGTAAGAAACTCTAATAACCTAAGATAACTTATTTTCAGTCTCTGTCTAGATTCTTTTTTTTATTAGAAACGACTATTTTATACTTTCATTTACTTAGCTCAACGGGACAGTTGACCACATCTTAAACAACTTCGTGTTATTCACAAATTAGAGGATGGCAGAATGATAATTAACGAGAAGAGTTTGATTGTGAGTCAATCGCTCTTTAAGAATATTCTTACTGGTGATTCCAAGTTAATTGGTCCTAAACATACCAGATTGATCGTTCCGGTCACCGGATACTGTAGGAACCGGTCGGAAATATGCGGAAAAATCACTGTGTTCCGGAGGAAAACATGGGAAGTCGCTGGAACGTGAAAGCAGTATTTCGGTCAGAAAATTTTCGGAGTTTTTCCCGATGATTTACTGTCGGTTCCTACTGGAAAACACTGGAAGTTGACCGGAATCCACCGGAAAAAAATCCGGGAATTTACGACCGAAATACTGCTTCCACCTTCCAATGATTTCCCGTGCTTTCCGGTTGTTTCCCGCCGTATCTGTGAGGTTCTCGTCTGGAGGTGTGTCAAATGGCTTCAACCTCCGTTATCTGCGAGGGTTAACTTGACGTTTAAGGGGATACTAGTCTGTTCTTTGTTGAGAAACTCACAAATAAATAGTCTACCGTAACTTGTATGATGTCGGTCTGAGATAGGTTCAATAAAGGTTTAATTAATAAATATCAACTATTAATATAATATGTTGATAGGTTGAGAGGAGTAAAAGAGGAAGATCTAGGATATCAAGGGGAAGACGAAAAAAGGAGAAAACAACGGGATAATGATAGTTAATCAGATGAAAGAGAAACTGACGCGAAAAACAAGATCAACTGACCATATATAGAGAAAAAAGGAAAAAACGCAATAAGAAAAGGGAACGACGCAAAAAGATCATCATGATATTGTGATGAGCGACTGAATAATACATTCAAAGAGTTAGCGTCATAAGGTGACATCTGTTGACGCTAACAGTACCGTCACGATCTGGTCTGGGATTGTATCTTTTTTGAAGTCGAATGATTCAACGTTATTCCAAGATGCAATCGTCCATCAGCTTCTGCTTGTTATCTGGTTAATATCTTTATGTGTTCAAGGACCGAATGATTCCCAATCGGCGGCAGGTATAATCATTCTCGTCCATTTAAGGATTTATTTAAACTAATTCAGTCCGATTTTAGATGACACTAAATATACAGAAACTTTATGTCGACATTTGTAGATTTTGAATCAATTACTTGTCATTCTCAGTTTATGAATGACACTACATGTATAATCGAAGAAATTCGAGATACGATGAATTTAATACTGGCTGAGGCAAATCTAACCCCAATTCGATATCAAGCAAGAATCTTGCTACAAGATCAATGAAAAATTGGTATGCGCCGCTGGCCGTCCAAGCTTAGCCAAGGAGCACATACTTAACGAGGTGTGTTCTGAGAAAGTCACATACTCTTTCGATTTATAATATTTGAATACTAGAAAATTTATCTGAAGCACTTGCCACAGGTCAAGGCAAAGAGTTACTCCTTTTTACTGAACTCGAAATAGATGCTGAGAAAAATCAAATGATTCATATCCCCATCAATAGCGAAGTAGTGCAAAACTAGAAAGAGATTTGTTAGGATCGCCATCTATTATAGATGGACGATCCTCCATCCTTTTTTTTAAGATCGATATAAAATATCCATAGATATAAGTGTGTGTACACAAAAAGATAAGTAAGAGTAGTGCCAGTGTACGTATGGGTGTGAATTACTATTTTTGTTCTTCCATATTTTTCATTTTCTCGTTCCTATTTTTGTGAAGAAGCTAGGTTCTCATTTGCTTGATAAAATAAACATCAACCGGGAATCTCGAACCTAACAAGATTTATGATGTTTATGTTGAACAAGTTCGACTCGTCTCTCTACTATCCCGTTTACGGTGCTACTACGACGTGATGGAGAAATTTGGTTGCTCCGAACATGCGATCAAAACTGCTCATCAAATAAATAACGATGACAAGTACATGCTAAAAGCAGAAAAATAAACAGATATTCGGCAGCATGCCGATCCTAACAAAGTCAAGCATTTTGTCAACTGACTTGCCACAAGCGATACTCTTATTTCAGGTAAAATGAATTCGGAATAGGTGCCGATGGAGTTAATCGAACTGCTTATACCAATCTAGAAGTTATCAGAAATCTGAATAGTTTCTGTCTCTATTCTTTCTCAAAAAGTTCCATCTTTTTCTTAATTAATAGACACCTATGATCTCAAAACTCTACGCATGAACATTGGGGGAAAAGTGGAATTATCTATCAATGTAACTACTCCAATCTCAAAAGACGCATGCTATTGTTAACTACAAGAAGTACTGGGATAACACTTTGTGTGAAGGTCCCAGCATAAAAAACTGATTGCTATTCTTAGCAGTCTAACACCAGCACAACAACGCGTATTAGTTGGATTGGACGAATTCTCCGTCGAAGGTATTGAAGCATGGAGCTATCTATCAAGTATGTGACAGAAAAAGTTGAATTTACTTGTAAAAGATAAATTTTTATTTTTCTCTCGTTAGATATCGTTAATGGGATGCTCCTTCCATAGACCGATCAGAATACGCTTACTGAAACAAACTGATATGGCAAAGCAATAGGAAAAAGTGATTCATAGTGGCCGTTACTCAAATAATTCAGATTGCATTACACATTCAACCACCTTCAGTCTTAGTAATCCTAAATGTCCTGAATATCAATCCAACTACACTCGGCTACATACCTCTAACTATCCCGATTGTATTAATATTTGTCGGACACTCGATGAAATTGGGAAATGATCAACGAAGAGTTCAAGCGTGAGAACAAGCGTGACTTTGATGATACATCTCAACATATAATAGAGTGGTCTAGTCATTATATTCGTGGTGTTCGGCAAAATGAAACAAAGAACCAGATTATTTCGCAAATCGGAGATAACGAAGTCTTCTGTACATTCGACTGGAACCAAAAGGTATTACCTCAAGAATTTAGGTAGAATCAAAGTGCATATTTTGGAAAGAAAAGTATATCTGTACTTGTCGGCTCATTTGTCTGGAAAAGCGTGTTGACAACAGCTACGACCACTCACACTGCTTCGACACCGTCTTCCTACATTCTTACTCTGACTAATACTGCACAGATAGATTTTGATTCTCTAATTACCAACGAGATCATTATCAAGCAATTCAAAGAAGATAGCATACATAAAAAAAACGTTACACGAGTCCACAGATAACGCGGATAACTTCTCCTCGCGTTCAAAACTCGAAGTTAAAAAGATGATTTGTAATCGGGTAAGTTCTTTATATAAAATTAAAGTGAATAAAGTGTTATATTTGATAGATTGTCATTCAGTTATTCACTCGCGACTATGGTAAAGTTCAAGAGAGTAAATATATCTTTGATAGAGTGTATGATGAGAGTAAGATTAGAATGCGTTCTCTGGTGTCCAGTGGACATCATTTACTCAGGTTCAACAATATGAAAGAGGGTATGAAGTACTCCTGAGGAATAAAAATACTAGGGTAGCATTGATACAATTTATAGTAGGGATAGGTGAGTAGTATTGAACTAAAATAAACTAAGTCATTTAATTTTGATTTCTTTCGTTTTGAAGGCTATTTGGACAAGACGAATGTAACAACTATTTCAACTATACGTTCTATTGAATACAACTCAAAATACATGAAAATATTCAAGGCTTCGAACATTGGCAAAGATGTTTCAGTGTCTTACAAGAAGATTAGTTTTCTCACAAACGTATATGGGACTGACTAGTCCTTTCACTGTTACAATCAATGAACAAGAACACATCATTGTGTCTAAGAAGTAAAAACGATTCTTTTCACTATGTTTACATTTTTTCTAGATAATAGAGAGCGATCTCAAATGAGTGGATAGCAGCAAAGAGGAAATGATGAAGCAATAGAATAATAAGTGGGTCACAAGGTCAATACACGCACATAAGAATATAGCGAAGAGGATAATATATATTAAATAAACCGTTACGGTAAAACCCTTTAAATCTCTATTTTTGTTTCCGATTTAGCTCAGGTAGAGCTTTCTTTCACTTGCTGCCTTTTCTTTTAGATATCCATTGATACAATGCTTGCTGCGGTACCTACTATATGTGCAACCGATGGTGTAAACAAACATGTGGTTGCCACGCGTAATAATAATAATAATGTGAGTGACGAATTACTACATGGATTATTTCTAGTGATATTCTTGGTTTACAATGCATAGATACAAATTCTGAAGAAAAATTCTTTTGTATTTTTGTATGATATTAAATTTTCTTTTGTAATTTTTAGGAACAACATTTCTTACAAATGTCGAATAGAAATTAAATGAATTAGGTGATAAAGCTAATCGTTTATACTCAAGAAGAACAAACAAATCTTACACCTACGAACGGCACCAATAGTTTGGAATTGAATAAATTATTATCCATAGTTGGTACTATCAGCTCGCCGATTTAATTTAAAATATTGATTCGAAATAATATTCATGTTAGTATTTTGAACAACTTATTAATGTACCTAAAGAAATATGGCAAATTGTATTTTCTTTCTGCGTTGTATCAAATCATCTTAACATGCTGCATGAACCTGTTCGACCAAATTATGGGATCAACAATTAACCCATGGGATATAACTGCAAGGTCATAAGGTTCATACGTTAACAGTTTACCCAAACAATCCATAATCTACTATTGTTGTTTATACGAAAATTAACGTATGATTTGTGGACGGTACCGCGATGTAGTTAATGCGCATATTTAGATGACCCAAAACGTTATTTACAATTGTCTAAATCACGCGAACTTGCATTCGACAATAAAATAATAACAGTTATTCATCTAAACGAAAAATGATCCTCTTCGTATTAGATAATGTTTTTAGAAAACAAATACATTTAATGATTGTCATTTATAGCCATTAAAATTTGGAAATTCAAATCGACCATACGTACAAAATTTAGCTGCTCATTATCAACATTCTTTTATTGGTGCATTTTGTTTGAAACGAATTTATTATGGAACATACAAAGTGGACTATGATCGTTCACTTTGCAGGATGATGGATACAGCTATCCGTATTTTGCCGTAACACTGCTGAACGCGACCGTTTAGACGCCGTTGGATATGAAATCGTAAACGACCGTATGCGTACCGCATGATTTCACCTGGATTACTATGTGAAATACATCAACTGACGTGACAAAGTCTAAAGTTTTTGACTGGTTCGAAAGAAATGAGAAAATACTTAAAAAAATTAACATCATAATATTTTATTTATGGGTTCGTATGACCGGATTCGACTGTTTATTTTAAACATACATTCAACCATTTCTTTCTTTAGATTCATCTGTCGAAAACAACCATCGGACAATTTACTTTTTCGTATGTGTACCAACTGCTGAACAATTTCCATCTCATATCCCAATTCGTCATCATCGACAACAACAACTAGCTTCCCCTGATAAAGTAAGAGAATTCATTGTTGATATTGCGATCATCAATAATTAATTTATAAACTATTAAAACAACAAAAATGACGTGTACGACGTTGTAAAAAATTCAAATTTTTATTGATCATATTAATAGAAGATTTACAAAATAAACGTAAAATAACTCAATGTCATGCAAGAAATAGAGATAGCTTGATATTGTATAAGTAACTAAAGCCTGTATGCATAATCATACTGAAATGACAAAAATAATACATCAGTCTAGCAAACAAGACGCATACGCTAGTTCTTAACTGATATTGACATAAGCAGCTTCTGCAGCATGTCCATTTGTATATAACCAAAAGCTCAAAACGTAAACATGTTTGACCGCCACTGAAAATGATTGACGTAAAAAATCATAGACTCCAGCACATGCACCATTATAACAATATGAGCCGTTACGACAAGATAATTGAGTGATAGTACCACCTGTTCCGCCACAATTCAAACTCGAACAGAACACTTTCCAACCGATTAAAACACCATTCTCGAACTTGCCGTTTATCAACATTTCAGAGTTCGATGCATTTGTATCTATAATGCTGATATCATCAAGATGCCAAGTCTTCGTTGGAGTTTTAGCTTTGAAATCAAATTCTAACCTGTTCATGCCTATAGATACAACATTGTATGTATACATTTGCTGTTGATAAGTAGTCGGTGACGTCGTATATGTCATAGCAGAACTGGCAGATGAAATGCACAAATTGTCTATAATAATGAAACAAGTTAACAGAAATTCTTCTTCATAAATACCGTGCTAGGTGAACTCGTCGCAGACTATTCGTCGTGAATGTAGTGTAAATTATTACAACTGCTTCATGTTCTTTCTGTAATTGGCTAAAGCAAAACTGTTTAAATTAACTAATAAACTTGTCAATTTTGTTAACACTGTTATCGACATCAAGCAAAAAATTAGTATTCTAATAACATTTTCGAATAAATGTAAAAAAAACAATTAATTTGAAAATTGAGTATGAAATAATTCTAAAAAGTGAGGAGAGTCACTTATTTCAATAATCATACAATAATTTGCTACTGTTTTAAGAACAATGAGTACGATCAAGAAATTCTCAAGCAATAAAGGAAAAGCGATGCTTGATTATGAAGGTTATATCTATACCTTGGAACGAAAAACTGATGTAAAAATGATTTTTCGATGCCAGAATCGAGATTTCAAAGGTAAATTTAAATTAAAAAAATGATTTTCGTTAATTTTGATCATTGATTAGGTCGCTGTCATACGAGTCCGTCAATGGATACTATTCTTTGAGGACCCGCTGAATATTGTCATGCGTCGAATCTAGGCAAACTTTGAGTTTAAAGGCTCAAGAACAAAATAGAATCTCGAGCTGCAGACAGCGAAGAGCAATCAAGTACTATTCTACATTCTGTATTGAGATCTTTTCCTTTAGGTTCAGCTGGCTAACGGCCTCAAGAAGACACACTTTTGAGAATAATTCATCGACAACGTTATGTAATATCAGTGAATGCCGACAACCGACTTCTTGATCATCTGAAACAAACAGACCCTGGTGAAAATTTTGCCCTTCACGAAGACAACAAAATGATCATTTTTACTACGACCTCGAATCTTTCAATTTTGGAAGTCTACAAATATTGATTTGCGGATGGGACATTCAAAGTAAAGTAATAGAAATATGTTTCTCTATTTTTGCTTATTCAAAATCATCCTAGGTGTGTCCAAAAGACTATCATCAAATGTTCACGTTGCACGGATTGCTCAAATCGCAAGTAATTCCATATACGGTCCATCACTAGTTGATATACCGGTATGTATTGTAATGCGTTAGAATTTTACAATGTGATGATATTTAATATGTTCAATACATTACTATTCATTAAAATTTGCACAATATGATCGTTTTGATTATTGCTAATGCATTACAATGCATTACAATAAAAAGACATGATGTTGTTGATTATCTGTAATTTTTTCTAGTTTTTTTGGCAGTTAAAATGATCTTATCATATTCATTATATTCAATGCATTATAGTTAAAGTATTTCATAACCTTGTCATTTTTGCTTGTATTGTCCTATTTTTGCAATTTAAAGGATACAATGATGTTGATTCTGTTCAATGAATCATTCTGTATTAGGATTATAGCGAGCTTTTTAAGTGCTGGTATGCGTCACCCTTGAATGAATAAGAAATTTGCTCGGGAATAGTTAGAGCGAATGTTCATAGGGTTTCGATTTCATTTTTCATGTTGATCTATACAGTAAATTCAAATAAATGTATGTTTCTATATATATATATATGTGTGTATAAATACAAAAAATATGATCACATTTGTCAAAAACAAATTATGATTTGGACGAATTACTATTGTCTTGTTCACGTTGGGCAGCTCCAAAACGTTGCCTATGGCATTATTAAGTTTATAGGTAGACAAGTTCGGTTGATCATGCACTAGTTTGGCATATTCTAAGATAAAAAGAAATTATTATTCTAAATTAATTCATTATTGTCTTAGCGTGAATCGCACTAACTGTTTCATTTGGCAGCAACGACATTAACATTTTTGCACGTGTTGATACATCAGGGTACATAAGTTTAACAATCGACCAACACGTTTTCGTTAAATCAGTAGGATATTGCGACGCTTTCAATCGACCTTTAGTCGAGTTTAGCGCCCGACATATTCGTTTTATTTTCTTTATTTTATTTTATTTTTGTTTACGATCGGCGTCATTTGATAATGATTTACCTAATTCAATAAAATAACTTGCTCTTTCACCATCTAGTCTATTTAAAAAATATATTAATGTGAATATACTACATAAATAGAGAACTTACTTTGCCATCCAATGTTTTTCATATTCTTCAATCTGTCTTTTTAGTTTTGATGTTCTCCTTCAACTATAGGTGAAAGCTGAAAAAAGATTTAATTGGCAATTTCTTTTATTATTTAGATACGCACAACTGGATAAGAATTAATTTCTTGAAAATTATTTTATCTTCGTCAATCATTACAATCGATTATTAAATAACAAGAACAGGAAATGAGAAAAGAGAATAAGAGGAAAGATTCAATGATGTCTTGTGTCCAAAGGTAAATCCAATAGGATCCTGTTGAATTCTATCATTCTGATTTATTCATTTCAAATTATATTTGAACATTAATTTCAGTCTATCAATATACAGAGACCTCTATTTTCAGTGCGAGGATTTTACGATTATTGTACATTCATAGCTGAGAAAAGTGAAAGAATTGCAAGTGGATTATGAAAAATGAACGAATGGACGTAAATCAGAAGCGTGAAACATAAAACTACGAGTAAAGATAGCACATAGTCACACGCAGCAGTTTCCAAAGTCGAACCACTTTGTAAGTGACTAGAATGTGTAGACCAATGACGAGCAAGTAATACCATCGACAAATAAAACTTGATGCTGTAAGGGAAATGTTCGAACATGATACTGATTTTCTCAGTATTGGGTCTTTATTCCAGTTTCATTTGTTTGTCAGTGCTAGAAAACCATTCGGTGATTCTTTCACAAACCATGGAAAACAAGCTCTCTAATAAAAAAAAAATGCAGCATTATATACATGAATCGATTATCAACATAAGTTTTTCTGTAGTGTTTCTCTCGTATTCAAACGAATTACGTCATAGGCAAAATTAAACTTAACCCAAAGTCGTTTTTAATTAGGCGGAACATTAGAGAAAAATGTTTCTTTTATTTATAAATGATATTTAATTGTCATACGAATTCAGAATCATCGACAAAATCTTAGTTGTTAGAGAGACATTTCATTAAATAACATATCAACAACTTCTTTCATGATTTCGTAAACATGTTGGAAATTCTACATTAAATTAAAAGAAAAAATATTTTAATTTTTTTTCAATTCATTTTATTTTAGGTCGGGCACATAAAGAAAAATCCATATTTTATTTAAAAATCATTTTTAATTATCATGTGCATTGAGAAACGTCGACAAAGTTGAATTGATGTATAATCATTTCATTAAATAATATATGAATAATTTCTGTTATGATTTCATAACAGAAATTATTCATAAAAAATCTACATTACATGAAAACAAAAAAAAACTTTTTCTTGTTTCAATACTATTTTTAGTCGGACATTAGATGAACCTTGTTCTAACATTATAATCACTGTCGCACTCAACATTTTACATATCGTGGCTACTAACTGATATGATGTACCGTAAAATTTTTACTGATTATCTCTTTTTTCTCTCTACTAGTAATAAGATTTAACTCATGGTTTGCGAGGTTTTTATCAAAACAAAATTAAAAAATTAATTTGAGTCTTCTAAATTCACTAAAGTTAGATGAACACTTGTTTCTTAGAAAATTAGACAATATAGCTCTAGAATAGCTTTATAAATTAGTTATCACTTGATCGTCTCATTAATTGAACCTACATCGAAATCTACATCTTCCAAAATTATAGATAGCTTTTTTCGCATACAATAAGAAACACTAGCAGTCATGGTTCCCGATTACTTTTCGAAGTGATGGTGCTAAATTTTGGCAGAAAGTTTTTTTTTTGGCAGACAGTATACGTCAAAAAGAACATCCTTGATTTATAATATCATCATCTAACTTAGATAGAAGGGCTAGACTTTCTGCCAGAAGTAACAACTAGAATGAATAAAGTTTCTGCCAGAAATTACAAATAGACTGAATAGACTTTCGGCCAGAAATAAAATAACAAATAGAGTGGAGTGAACTTTCTGGCTGAAATAGCAAATAGAGTGGAGTGAACTTTCTGGCTGAAATAGCAAATAGAACAAGTGAACTTTCTGTCAGAAATAAATAGAATGACTAAATTTTTCGACAGAAGTAAAAGGTAGAAATTAAAGATTTTCTGGCACGAATAGAAAATGAACAGCGGAGTCATCAATAGAAACGAATAACTGCAGAATGACAATGTTCATTTAACAATAGGGTGCATAAATCAACATTTTTACTAGAAAAGAAACATCTCAATTGGCGGTACACAGACGTACTGCAATCAATACTTTTCGAATAACCCAAAATCTAGGAAAAAATTTCGCAGAAACAGCTTTATTTCTTAAATTTTGTGGGGGCTGGCCCTCCACAGCCCCCACCTAATCGGAGTCCCTGCTATCAGTTGCAAACTTCAATACAACTTGATAGAAAATTAGTATTGAATGAAAATTTTACTACTCTAGTTAAAATTAATATAATAAACTTATAATAGTAGAAAGCAAATTGTACTTAGAGGTAATCGTTACTTCAAATCCATGAAATTTTAAAAATTCCAAATGATTGCGTTTAATTTTGCCTAACGCTTACGTTCGCCTGACCCAAATATCTTACAATAAGATTCTTGAAAGATTTTTGCTGTCATCTTATGTTAAGATTCATTCGAAGCTGTGCATTTACACGTACTTGACAGTCTGAAGTGATCTTTTGATAAGATCTTCCAAGATTGTACCGGACTATATATATATCCAATTTTCAGACCTGGGAAACATAATAGCTCAATCTGTTAAAGATAGTGCAGATAGGTTCGTTTATATCATCAGTTTGACTTCAATCTAGTCATTAAACAAATGGAATAAGAATTGAACTCCCACTTCATTCGTTATGCATACGAGACTAATGGCAAAGTGGCAATGCAGAGAACGACTGTTGATGACTAATGAAAACACATCCTTAAATGATGTTCACTAGCGCCGTTAGATTAAGATATACTTCGTTACACACTAGAAATAGAATATTAACATATCTACAATTTCTATAATCACTGTAAATTGAAATATCTGTTCTCAATAATGAATTATTTCCATTACGATTATATTGGAGTTAGTTCAGATTTCGCTGATTGCTTAATAATTCGTATATCATGCATTGGAAAAGAATAATCTTGTTTCTTAATCCCTATTGAAATCATTTTCAAATATACTAACAACATTGTTGCTTTTTATTTCGCTTAGCAAACTCATATATCTCTTGTGCATCCCAAATTACTCGAAGAGAAATTCAGTCTGGAACTATTTCTGCCTATCGTATTTTATATATCTGTTTGCTGATCTTTTTTCTTCTCTAGAACAATGCCACCAATGAAGTTTTAATTGTAATGATTCGCTGTACGTAAACGTATCTATAACGTATCACACTGATATAAATTTTAACTGAATATTCCATAGTTTACGAATATGTTTTCTGGTAAAACTTAACCTGATTTAAAATGAATAGCAATGCATAAGCAGAACGAGTATTACAATAACTAATGAATAGTTGCAATTGTACTTTACACAGTACATATGGTATGAATTTGATGTGACGACTAAATGCGATGTCTCAATGAACAAAACTATTCTGGGAAAGTAACGTTAAAACATATCTATTCCAGTAAAATGGCACGTAAAAGGTTTCAACGAGTGACTATCCATACTTCTCCCACTTTCCATAGTGAAATAGGCTTCATTGGCGATTCTAAATACTCAACGTTTAAAAACCAATTCTATTTAAAAAAACAAGTATTTCAGCGGGTCATCTGAACTCGTAGAAGTGAGAGAGTTATATAGCGTTGTTCCATTTCAATACTCTCATTTAGATCGTTAAAATATTCCTTCATTGTCCATCTGTCTGTGTGTGTGAATTTCTTTTGCAGGACTCGTACTGTTATTCATGTCTTGATCGTTGTTCACATGCACATTTGTTGATGCTATTGTTTTTCTTATTGCTACATTCTGTGTTTCAATACGTTGATTCTAAACGAGCAAATGCAAAAAATGATGAAATGCACGAACTCGTTCCGATGAATCTTCCAAAGTAAGACTCGTAATGGGATGGGATGAATTTTTTATGCCATCGGAAATGTGATTATTTTATTTAAAAAAAAAATATTATGTATTGATGTCACACTGGACAATAGCTAAAAATAGTGAATATCCTCATTCTATCTCTGTACTATTCATTAGTCGACTCCAATTTCTATTCAAACAATTGAATAATGAATACGATAAAAAATAGAAAACAAAACGAAACATAAATATTCTTTTAGTTTGAATATTATAATAGTAAATATCATCATCTTTTGTTTGATAATTTGTTAAATGTCGCCTTCTGTTATTATTTCTTCTTCATTATCATCTTCAATTTCGGATAAACAGGAATATTCTATTGAGAAAATAACCTTTCGTTTGCAGTAAGAAAAAATGAATCTTGAACTTAAATAGGATTTTTGCAATATAATGAATCCCAATGGATAGGATGAGACGAAAATTTCGTCTTATGCCGTCCCATTAGGAGCCCCGGCAGGGTAGGTCCACGATATCAAAATCATCGTAAGGTAGGGTATATGGTACGAAAGAATCGTATCCTGCAGGATTCTATCTTCTCGTCTAGTTATTTACATCAGTTTGTTCAACTTCATTCGACGATTGGTGGAATGTCTACATCAACATGAACAAAGATTTAAAAATAAATAAACGAAATGAAACCTACACCAACCTGCTCTAATTGGTTCTTTATGTTTCGATAAGCATCGATTACATGCTTTCTTATTTCTTGTTCGTTCGGTTTTCTTAATAAGATACATAAATGTGCATTACCACGTGCTTCTATTTCCGTGATTTGCAAGACAATATCATCATCATTATTAATATGCTATGACGTTAATTTAATTTGCATTGCGTTTCTAAATGTCGAAAACGATTCATTAGTAAGTCTAATATGTAAATGTGAACATACTTGATGCATAATTGGAACAGATGCATAATTTCAACAAAATAATCCTTTGAATTTGTTAGATCTTTTTTTTTTTATTTCTTAACTACAAATAAAAATCAATTAATTTTTATCGAAAGCTTTATGATTTACTGCTGAAATTCAATTTTATTGAAAATCGCATGAAAATAAAAATATGGATTGTCCTCGTTGGTCAGTTTTATTTTTAAAATCTAAAACGATCATAAATATAAAAATATGATACTTATATGAAATAAACTTACATCGCCGTCGTCTACATCAAGGTGGTAACAAATTTCTCTATAAACGAAACCAAATTACGGATAATTTTAATTCAATTATGGCCTACTTTTTTGTTAACACTTCATTTGATTCAATTTTGGTTAAAATTCTTTTAGAATAGTGAAACATGACTGCGTTATTCACAATCAACAATGAAACAAATGATACGGTAAACAAACAAGCAAGCAAACATGTTCATGAGTCACCCATAGCAGCTACAATTGAAGAACAATATCCTCAAATCAAGTCGAGCGCCATCGATACGCGTTCATTGGTTGAGATAAGCTAAGGTGCCGCTAAAACAGAATTAGAGTAAAGGACGGGGCGTATAAGCAATGTAAATCGGCCCATTTTATTTTTGTGTATAAAACCCTATTGAAAATACATCAATCGGTGCAAAAAAAANAAAAAAAACGTTCGTAGAAAAATGTCGAGATATATATACCATTCGATAGAGCTTGAAAAGCTCTACAAGATGGTACTATTGCTAGGCATTTATATTGATGGCCACTATGTGACGGTAGGGGCCATATTTGAAACACTCTATAGGAATTCTCAAAATGTCTATTCTTGTACCGGTTTATCATAAGATCATAGTTGCTTGCTTCAAGCTCGATTATAGATTATTCGTTAGAGCGTGAAAAGCTCTACAAAACGGTACTATCGCTACAAATTTATATTGATGGCCACGATGTGGCGGTAGGGACAATATTAAAAGTACGCAATAGAAATATCGCAGATTTCTAGTGTAATATCGAGAGGCTGGCGGTATCGCCCATTGAAGGATTCCATAGTGCTGTTTTGAAAGCAGCACTTGTGGTAACTTGAGTCTCATGATCTGGAATTTTTGGGTTTCAATGGTGGTTTTATTGAGTCAGATTGCCATCATAGAAGTGGTTAGGTTGAAGAAAAGCTTTGCGCATCAGGAACAGAATGTACTTTACGGTACAAGCCGTTTCATCTGTGCTCCCACATGCACAGTTGTAATACGATTTTATGGATCTCGCGTTGCGTCAAATAGTGGAAGCACGTAATTCTCTACACACTGACCCAGAGTGATGGCACTGCCGTACTGTGGCTATCACGTGTGCGCACGCATGGAAACACATCCCAGGATGGTGTTTTAATTGTGCAACAGGTACTAGAGAAGTAGGCATGTGTTCTCATCAAACAGCTCTTTTTCGGCAGCTAGATGTTCAAAGGACTGTTATTGAAAGATATGATTATCCTCTCTCTGCTACTCAATTACTCGCTGCTATCGACGACCACACGCACTTCACTCACGAAGAAATCGATTCCGCCAATGAAACCAATCGTATTCCAGCGGAGCAGTATACCACTGCTAAGAACGAACATGATGATTTTGCTTGGTGACAAGCACCGTCACCCCTGATCGAATGTTTTCTTGCCCTTCAACGTTTCAATAAATAAACCTATTCACCAAGCAACCTGTAAACCCAGCACATGACACGATAGTGCAATAGAGTGCACATCTTCATACTTCTCAACGGATAAGCATCGCACCAATTAAGAGACGAATTACACAGACTTACGTATTAAACCAGCGGTAGGCATTGAATAAGCTATAATCGAGCTTGAAGCAAGCAACTATGATCTTATGATAAACCGGTACAAGAATAGACATTTTGAGAATTCCTATAGAGTGTTTCAAATATGGCCCCTACCGTCACATAGTGGCCATCAATATAAATGCCTAGCAATAGTACCATCTTGTAGAGCTTTTCAAGCTCTATCGAATGGTATATATATCTCGACATTTTTCTACGAACGTTTTTTTTCTGAATTAACAAGGTCTGTGCACATATCTGGGTAAAATCCCTCGCGCCATGGGGATAGGAGAGGCGGCTTTTGAAGTGTTACCAAACCTATTGGTGCGCATTGTTAAAATTTTCAGCGCATTTTTTTTTGCACCGATTGATGTATTTTCAATAGGGTTTTATACACAAAAATAAAATGGGCCGACTTACATTGCTTATACGCCCCCGTCCTTTGTTTCTCGTTTGTTTATATATGATATGATAGAGCTTGAAAAGGTGATCTGGGATAAATTTTTGTTTCGATTCGATCTTTTTTGGCTAAGAAAATCTTAAAAAACTAGAACGACTGAAAAACTTTTCTTGTTAAATTTTGTATTTTTTACAAAAATTATCAAATTTCGATTACGTAGGGAAAGTTAGCATTGAATTCGAGTATTTCTTGCTAATATTCGCATGTGGGGCGGTGGGGTGGGGCGAGTTATCGAACAAAAATGGTGGTTAGGCTGTAGAGCAAGGTATAGCAACACTTTGGTGATTTATTTTATTTGATTGCACTATGAGAAGAAATCCATGAATACTATATAGAAACACAATTCTTATTTTCATTTTTGTATTATTTATTTGCAATTGTGTTTTATTTATAAAGGAAGAAAGAAATTTATTTATTTTGTTACAATTCAAGCTGATTCATGTAGAATATCATCGACGTCTTTTTCAAGTGTGTCTATGCGTTTTTGTACTATCCGTTTGATCCACCGAATGAATAACAATATTATAGATAAAAATAAGATAAAAATTATGGATAACACAAGTGAAGTGATTTCTTTGATAGTTGTTATGACGGTTGATTGGTTTTCTTTCGAATAATGAATGTCGTTTAACGAACTTCCTATTGTATTTTCATAGGTTGATTTCAGTTGTTGGGTCATGTTTTTTATGTACCAAGGAATAAAATATAATTTCTCATATTTTCCCGATATCGGCGATTTAATCGATGTACTACGATTTTTGCATGCAACTGAAGGTATCACTGCGCTTGCACATTTTATTGCATGATCACAAGGCAACTGGATAATAGATGACTCGTTAATTGAAATTATTCTGTTAAATTCTTTGGTAGGTGATTGAAGATAACAATATTGTGATCCTTGATTAAAAGAGAAAATCCAAATGTTACTATCAATATTTATAATATTGGTTTGAATTTGACGAGAACGTTTTATTTCACATGAGTGAATGGTACGAACATTATCATTAATGAGTTCTGACAAACATGGTGATATTGTCAATCGAATAATGGGTGGTTTCTTTTGACAATAAAAGAAAATGGAAAATAAGCATTCATGCTTATTTGATATGTTAGTCCACAATACGACAGTTTGATCATCGGTATTAATGGCGATTAATTCGGGCATATTTGAGTACATAAATTGTTCATTGTTCATTATTGCTGGCAAAGGTATAAATCAATAGACAATAGATGCAATATGACTTTCAATTAACGGACGCAAATATGAGGTAGAAATGATAAGACATGGTTGACTGATTGAGCTATATATTTGATTCATTGTGCATGAACGTAAAACGTGTACAGATTGAGCGATAATTAGTTTTGAGAAAAGGGTAAGTGATTCAGAAAGATCAGTCATTTGATGGAAGTTAAAAATGGCATTAGCTCAATGTCTGTTAAAAAATCGAATCCGATTTTCTTATTGTTTATGTGTTTTAGTATAAGAGTATAAATGGTTGATGGTATAATAGACGAAGCATCAGATTGACCACTATTGACGAGAGACTTTGACGAATTATTCATGGAAGTTTTTGAATCATACATTAAATGAATTTGATTTTCGACGAAATGAGAAAATGAACTGGTTTTTGTTAACAACGCATCAGGATGACGAATAGGGACCGTTTTTGAAAATCGTACCAATCTTAGACCGACTGATTTTTTTAATACGAAATCACAAACATACATTTTCACGCTTTAAAGCAGATCAATTTGACGTAGCACACTCTTCGCGTGGGCGAAAAAGGAAAGGAGCGAAGGCGCACGATTTAAACGTAAAGGATGCCTGGCAATGCCGTGCCCCATCTAAAGCAAAAACTAAACAGACATATTATTTTAGTGATAAAATTAGTCAGACGGCTGCCTGTCAATTAGCGTAAGTTCTATTATTGTCTTAGTTTCAACATCATTATGGCATCTTTCTTTGTTCTAGCAAAGGAAACATTGATGGACACAAGGTCAAACACGATAGTGATTCAAACACCGTAAAACAAACTCATCTGCCTGTGAAAGCTTCAACATCTTTTGATTCTGAGTATTTAATGTCAATAACTTCAAGTCATACACATTTGCTTGCATTGGTCAAAGAATGCATGATCTGCAATTAAATGTCTATGAGCTGAAATAAAACGCATTCTATCATACTGTTAAAAAAAGACTTAATAAAAATCGAATACCGAATTTTATTGATAATATATTCCCCTCGCATTTAGCACACACTACAATAGTTTTATTAGGGCTACTTTGTGAAAATTAATTAAATATTTTATTAATTTTAGTGATGAGCAGGTAGATAATTCAAGCGATTCTATTAACTATCATTCACTTGGATTTTCCGTGATCCCAAGCAGACAAAACTTTTCAGAAACGCGTTTAAACGCACGAAGAAAACCATAAAAGCTTTA
>OENM01000087.1:54415-117681 GCA_900239745.1 Rotaria magnacalcarata
TAAAGCTTTTATGGTTTTCTTCGTGCGTTTAAACGCGTTTCTGAAAAGTCTTGTCTGCTTGAGATGTCATCCAACCAACAGAAGAAAACCGAGAACAATATGTGCAATTTTAGAACAGTTTCATCATCTTAATCACAAGCTAGTCTTACTAATCCATTGCCGATGAAAATTTCTTACTCATCCCAAAGTATTGTTCAGTTGATACAGGTTTATTTGTTTTCTACCACGCGTACAAAGCTGGTACAGACAAATTTCGGGATCTTTTCGAAGTTAATAATCTTGATGCATTAAAATTATTACGTCGTGTATTTCATTTGGGGGAAAATGAAGGCTGGAGTATGGCTCGTTTATTTTGGCTTACTGAAAATAATCTTCTGAAAAATGCATTGAAGAATGGCGAATATGGCATTAAAAATACTATAGATGAGATTGTATTTAGATTTGTTAAGTCATTACAGACCTACCCACTTAAGTTCAAATGCACCTGTAGTGTCTGTCCGAAACTCGTACGCGAAACGACAAGCGATGAAATCAGACCAATGTAAGTATTTTAAACAAAATATTGTCTAACAAGAGAAGGCAACATCTAAAATGAGACAACAACGTAGTTTTACTAAGAACTACAATATAACAGAGAAAGATGTCATTGTTCTAGCGGATATCTTGTTTCAATAAATTGTAACATCTTCTATATGTTTGGAATCTTCAAGATAAAAAGAGATGAAAAATAATTGACTGAAACATAGAGAAAAACAGAACCATGGAGAGACAGAGAGACGAAGAAATACAATGAGAAGTTTATATACACATACTTGTCAACATAAGCCGGTGAGAAAACAAACAGATAATGTATCATAGCATTCGAATAGCAGAAGGCAACGATCTATTAGTGTAGAGCACCTGATTAATCAATTAAATGTGGAAAAAAAACATGTCAGATGATAAAGCTATGAATCAAGCGAAACTCTTCCTGATAGAAATCTCTCTAACCCGTGGTGTTAGCATCAGTAGATGACATTCACTGACACTAAACGTTTATTCGTGTTATATGTTGCTATGATCTCTATTTTGATTTGTTACGTAATCTCTCGACTATGACTAATCCTCGTGATTGATTTTCGTTCGCTATTGCACAGTTGTTGATGTTTTTTCGTATCGATCACTCGATACTCAATATATTCTATATATGACACGACGACAAAGTCGATTATTAAAACATATTTAGCTCTCTATTTTTGGCAGACTAAATATTAGTTCTACCATTGCTACATAATCCCCAAACGAGAGCTAACACGTGGCATCCACTACTATGTGCTTATTTCATTGTTTCAAACATAGTTAATTACTGGTAGAGTTTCTGTATTTCAAAATCTGTATCTTTCACTGGATACATGAACAGTCTTATTATATACTTGCTATTACACCTATAGAAAAACCACGAGCATATATTTAAACGTCTTGTCGGCTTTTACAACTACTCATGAATCTTTGTGTGGTAGCAACCTTGGTTCGGATGAACCATTGGACTATCCAGCCGATTACATGATTGATGATCGACATCCAGCAATCGATCCAGAAATAAAATTAACACACCTAGAGTAAATGGATCTTTGTTTTTATTGTTTTCGCATACAGTTTAGAATTTTAGAACACGCTACATATGTCAAGCAACTCGAATAACAGAGATAACAAAATTGATTCATCGTGCACCTTTTATTATTGCCAATGTCGAGAACGACAAATCGTCTATATTAGAATTACCAGATCCTCTATTTGTCGGGGAACATGAATAGGCTTTCTGAATTTTCAAAAGAAGTTTCATTTCGAACTCGCTATTCATTTAGATATTCTGTTTCTGCCGCAATAACAAATACAAGTGGTCACTTTATTGCGATTATTAAATCAAATCACAATGGATATTATTGCTTCAACGATCTAGATCCAGAGGTTGCTACATGCATAGTGGTCTTGCAAATGTGGATTTTGCTGTTTATGTCTTGAAAGTTTGAGCAACACCATTTACATCACAAGTCTGTAAACCATTGAATATCACTATTTTTCAATGTACTATATGACTTCAATTACTCCGGTCACAATTGACATCAATCATATATTGTATTTATTAACTAGTTCGAACTTTTGTTTTGTGAAGCCCTGTATTAAATACATCTAAAACTTTCAAACGCGCTGCGCCGTTTTTATATATAAATCATGCCTATTTTCGACTACATTCAGAGTAAAAAACGTATTTTGACACTCAAGCGAATATTAGCAAGGATTCCTGGCAAAATCTACCAAAATACTAGGTTTTTTGCTCAAAATGCACAATTTATGTCCAATTACCTCCATTGAAACTAACACGATTCGATAGAGGATGAAAGTCTGAATCCAACAGAGGCATTTAGAAGGCCAGCACAGATACTGAAGCAAATGTTAGTAAAGATTACTGTGAAAAGATGCTAAAAACCGCGATTTTTCGGGCAAAACGCCCCTTTTGGTTCGACGACCCCTCTAAAAAGTGGCACCATCAGATAGAGCATAAAATTCTGCATCCAGCACAACCCTTTTGAGGGCCAGCACAGATACGCAAGCGAATATTAGCAAGAAGTACTCGAATCCGTTGCTAACTTTCCCTACGTAACATGGAAATAGTTTTATAATTTAGACTTTAAAATTCTTTGAACACTGCACAGTGATATGAATTAACTATTTGATAGAATAACACATTCACATTTGATTATTTAAACAACGATGCTAAGAGGATTCAACAGCGACAACAAGTTTATTACAATCAACTTCATTGCAGCGAAATGATAAGCTATGAGTTTGTCTGTAGTTTTGTTCTTTTTTTCTACATTTGTGTTTTCGAGTTACAAATTCTGTTTTACCACGTTATCATCAGAACGTACCATTATCATCAATAATAACAAGAGAATATGAGTTATATTTTTTGATAACTAAAATATAGATACAAGTGAAGTGTGATGTGATGTTGTGGACTTCATTTTGTTTTTATTTAAAAGGAGTCACTGTGATATAACAGGTAAATCAACAATTAGATGGGGAACGAATGTTGTAAAACTCTATTTTTTCAAGAGGAGACTAAAAAGAGAAAATATCAAAAATCTTGGAATAAAAAACGAGGAAAAAGACCATATCAAGATCATCGTCCGCCATCAGGAGAAAATGTAGATATCGACATAATACATGATGATAAGCCACGCAAAAATTCGACAGACTCCGATGAATCTAGTGACATTGAAGTTGCTGACGAGGAAGCTTTCAATGATCAATTTATTCAACAACGTCAAAAGGCAATAGATAATAGTTCGTATCGATCGAAAATTGAATCATGGCAGCCAAGTTCACTTGAACATCTTTCACGTTTAATCAAAGCTCTATCTAAAGGTAAATCAATGATTGATCGTCATTGGATTATATTCTATTGGATTACATTTAATATTCAATATGATACAGTATCTTATTTTTCAAAAGATTATAAAGATCAAACAGCAGAAGGAGTTTTTCTATCAAAGAAAGGTGTTTGTGCTGGCTATGCTAATATTTATAAATATCTATCTGATCAATTGGAATTGCCATGTGAAGTCGTTAGTGGATATTCGAAAGGTTATGGATTTGACGATCGAGACGGTGCAACACCAATGGAAACTGATCATGCATGGAATGTTGTTGAAATTTATCATCATTGGTATCTAATGGAGTCAACCTGGGGCGCTGGACATCTTAATGACCAAAAACAATTTAAACGCGAATTGACATCATATTATTTTCTTCCACGTCCAAACGAAATGATTTATCATCATTTACCAGAAGATCCACAATGGCAATTGCTAAAAAGTCCAATTAAAATGGAGCAATATTTACAATTGCCGAAACTTCGTCCAGATTATTTTGAATTTAAACTTGATATGATTCAACCGCGGTATCGATGTTTTATTGATTTCGAACAAAATAAATCATATGGATTAATTATTATGAATGCACCAGTTGGAATAGCTCTGACAACTGATTTAAAACAACATGATAAAGTTATTCCATTTAGCGATCAAATTATTTTTAATAAAAAGAAACGCTCTCATTATTGTTACTTTGCTCCACCTAATATCGGTCAATACAGAGCTACTGTTTATGCAAAACATGGTGATACAGATGTTGGCGTTTATCGATGTGTACTTGATTTAAAATTTGATGTAACAGCAATGCCTGAAAATCCAATAAGTTATCCAAAACTTTGGAAGAACTTTTTTGATTATAGAATAGATATTCTTTCACCATTAAATACACATTTAATCAATATTGGCAAGAATAAGAAATATGGAGAAATAATACTGCGTACACGACCGGATGTTGTATTATTAGGTAAACTTACAAATGAAAATGAGGAAAAAATAAAGGGTGGCGATCAAGTTTATTATGATAGAGAAAAAGATTTTTGGAGGTGTCAATTTGCTCCGAATAAAAATGGACTTTTCAATGCACTTATACTTGCTAAGAAAAAATCCGATCCGGACAGTTACACTTCTACTATACTATTTCAAATTAGTACCAACAATGTTTTACGACACTTTGTATCGTTTCCAAAAACATGGGAAACTTTTTATAATCTTGGCTTAAAAATATTATCTCCAATTGATGAAGGTATCATTGTATTAAATAATAAAACACCATATGCTAAAATACTGATTAAAACTCCGAAAGATATTCTTCTATTGAGTCAACTGCAAAACGAACAAAATGAAGATATTTCCAATGGTGCAAACATTCATTATGATGCCGATGAAGATAATTGGTTATGTACATTCGCACCTAATCAATGTGGAACCTTTGAAGGCCTTATTCTTGCTAAGAAAAAATCTGATTCAGAACTTTATACTGCTGCTGTATCATTTTCTCTCGAAGTAAAACAACGTTCTTCGAAAGCAATTTACTTACTTGACACTACTCAAGTTTATTATGATCTTAGTCTTGAAGTCTTACCTCCACATGATCAGAATAAAATTATCTTGTCTGAAAAAACCAATTACGTTGAAATATGTTTAAAAACTCCTGATACTGTTGATCTTCTTGCTGAATTGAAGAACTCAACTAATACGGAAATTCCATATTCACATCAACTTTATTATGATCGACATGAAAATATTTGGCGTTGTAAATTCGCACCCAATAATAAAGGTACTTTCTATGCTACTATTTTGGCAAAGAAAAAGTCTGAACGTGGTCTATACACAGTTGCTGTTACCTTTCCCATCGAAGTTAATCATATTCCTTCATCAAATTTAACATTTCCAACTACTCTACAATCATTCTTTGATTATGATCTTAAAATTAAATCACCACGTTCGCGTGCCTCACCTAAATGGTCAGAAAAATCATCGTATACCGAAGTTCTTATTCAAGCACCCGATGATATTCAATTGTCTTCTAGTATACAACGCAATAAGATACCTGTAGAAAACGGTTCATTGACGCAATATGATCATGAAAGACAACTTTGGCAATTTTTATTTGCACCTGAACAAACAGGTTCACATGAATTAATCATTTTTGCTAAGCGAATCAACGACAAAGCTACAGCAGCTGGTGCAGTTGCTATTTTTCCATTGAATGTTACAAAAGTTGAACAGCCAATGAAATTCCCTCTGACTTATACACATTTTGAAACAACAAAATGTCAAATTTACAATCCCTTATATGGAATTTTAAAACGAAATACAACTGTAGCAATTCATTGTCGTATTCCTGGTGCAAAATCTGTTATGATAACAGCTGGAGCTAGAACACTTCGAGGTGAAGGCTATACAGATCCAATTTTTCAACGTGAAATAACTGTTGGTTCTGAAGAAATTATTGTTTCTGTAAAATATGAGCAAACTCCGCATTATACGACTTTGATAAAATATTCCGTTGAATAATTTTCTATTAAAATAAAAATGTTAATTTAAAAACAAAATATATATATATATATAATAAATGAGATTAATTAGGAAATCTAAATGAAATGCTTTTTAGAATTCACCCGTAAAAAGTAAAGGAAATGAAAATAAATAAATATTATTGCAGAAATAAATCTGATTTGTTAATTTATGTTTAGTCGATTCTAAATAAGTTGATGATGTTTAGCGCGGGTCGATAAATCTATTTTCGGTTCACCATATAAGATACGATGCCGAACATCGCGAATAAGCTCTGGTATAAAACGGTAGACTGGATATTGAACAGGAATTCTTGAAAGTATGGCCTCTTCTTTTAAAAAATATCTACTCGACAACAAAAAAAAAAGAGAGCGCTTCATAGGAATTGAAAATTTTATTTTTAATTATTTACTTGAAATCTTCGGCGTATTGATCACGAATATATTCAGATAATATTGTTGAATTAGCCAATAACATTGATAAAATTGAAAAAAATTGATAAACGTATAATGCATGTTTTGGACTTAAAGGATCCTATTGAATATTAGTGAAAAAAAATTCAAGTTAAAAGATTCATTTTTTTTTCAAGAAAAAAGTTTTACATTATTCTCTTTGTTAATTATCATTCTTGTTATTGCATCGATAAATAATTCAAAATATTCATCCTAAATATTGATATGCATAGATATACACGATAATAAAAACTCAATATTTAAAATACCTAATAAAGAAATATTCGTTTAGGATTTTTATATGTTTAGTATATAGTTCAAAATTCAGTGTGTTTAATTTTTCTGTGAAATAGAGCATCTCAAATATGATTAATTCCTTATACTACTCGCTAGAATAACTTCTGTGACGTGAGCCGTTATTCAATTATTAAACTAGGAAAATATGACGTTTTATATATTGTGATTGTTATCGGATATTTTGAAGAAGAAAAACGTTTTTGTTAATCTATTCTTCAATGAATAAGCTTTTGGAATTGACTAATTACTTATAAATTCATAAAAATATGTACTCAGTAGTTACATTAGAGAGAGTTAATTGTACTTATAATTCTTGAAGTACAATAAGAAAAGCCCTAGTGAAGATTTACCTTAAGTTGTACTTGTTCAAATGATTTAAGAAAGTGTCGAAAACGAAAAATTTTCGACGCCCATGATGGTCGACGAACGACGTCACCGATATGCCATAATAGAGAAGTTGACACAAACATCCATTTCAATACTATTCTGTATGCGTTCTAAATTTAGATATTTTTGTTTTTAAAAAACTAAATTAAGTAATGTAAATTTAGATTGAATAGTTTACTTTCAGCATGTCATTGAATTCTGAATCATCGGATGTTGTTCGTACGGTTGGAAGTAAAGCGATCGGTGGTGTCAAAAGACAATTAGCAAGAACTTGAATTTGTGAGCACCTAGTATAAGAAATATAATACTAATTTTCACTCTACAGAAATTTTTTATCAATTTTGCACTCGCTAATCACTAACTAGTTGCATGGAAACATTTTTTAGATGTAAAATGCCTTTTAAATCGTGACTACATGCATTATTTAGGGCATAAAATTATGCATAGTAGTACATCGACAGATCCCGCTTGTCAAAATAATTTTTTTACTAAGATTTGTCTCTACGCAAAGAAATCGTATCCCTCTATATGTTCACATAAAGCCTAAACTTTTTCTCAGAGAATTCATAACGATAGAAAATTCAAGGATATTCTTTTGCACTTATGCAATAATAAAATAAACAATACTCAATTAATAGCAAAGTGGTTGAATTACGCTTAGAAGAGCAGAGAAGAAAAAAATTCTTCTTTCTTCAATGTAGTCAGACGTACATTTGATGTTCAAGAAAAATGCTACCGATGATACACTGTAATTTTCTTTCAATTATTGTACTCAACATTTCAAGGTGATTCAAAGTTCAGTAGAACATAAAAGTGAAGTGAATAAAATCTTAACAGATTACATAATTATAATTTCGTATTTAATATTTCTGTTATGAGTTAAATAATTATACAATATAGTGCAATAAAACATACAATACTCTTTCTACTGTCAACATTAAAAGGAAGGAATTTTGCTTGACATTGTATGAATGATCGTCCGAATAGTTCATTCTGATTAATTCACCCGGAATGTATGGAATTTCCTTAGAAATAAATCTTCTATATAGTTCAACCGGTAGAATAATTTCATTATTTCAACAATAATGTTTCTGCAAAAAGTTAGCAGTCAGATAAAAACCTAGCAACTTCTAAAGTCTACAGCAAGAAATTTAGCTGCTCATTCATACTCAATATCGCTTACTGATCGTCTGTTACTCGTGCTTGTCGTTCAGTTGATGTAAATGAATTTAAAAACACTTCATTTAATAGTCCCATAATTGAAAATGAAACACTAAAAAAGTTCAAAATCAAATTGAAACAGGTGCAAACACCTTTCTATCCTACTCTATTGTACTATCATCAAGTTCATGCTTTGATATAGCTTGAGAACAGGTATTCAATTGTGCAATATAATAAACAAATAGATCTTGATCCTAAAAATGAATTTCAAACCAAAAAGTCAACATCAATATGAAAATATTAACAACTAACCTTCCAAAAAAGTTCTTTCACTTGAGGATACCGATCACATGCAGTACATAATTCTTCTGTCAATCTAATTAATTGACTAGGATTTTTATACGTATCTAAGATTTCAGTTTTTAGTTGAGAAAATTTCGTCATTGTAACATCAACTCTAGACGTTTCAAATAGAAATGAAATTGTCTGTTATTTAAATATTATATACAAACGCGAAGCAAACATACGAATATTGAAGGCGAGCATGTGCTAGTATTGAAAATTCAGGATCACTTTGAAAACGTAATGTTGCGATAACAACATAATTACTTAATGCTGCACTTAATATTTCCGGAATTTTTGCATTTAAACTAAGAAAATAGATATCGACTTCTCTCATATCTTCTGCAATATCATCGCGAAGACTAAAATGAGAAAAAAATGTTGCCAGTAAAAATTTCGCATAGATAATTATTTTATTTTAACATCTAAATAAACTACCAAACAGAAGACTATTGCTAAGATCAATGAAATCAACTATACATACTATCAATTTAGATAAGCTTTTTTTGTGTCTCGCTGCAAGCAAAAATATTAAGCGATAATTGGGAATGATGAAATAATTAGATGGGTTCATAAAGGAAATCTTCCTTGTTTAAACTATACCTGCGAACTTCTTCCACTGATGGACAATAGATGGTTGATTCTTCACTATTAGTAGCACTAAGACTCATATTAGTCGTATAGGATAAATCTGTTAATGTTGATCGAGCTGTTGATAGTGTCATGTCATCGTTCATATGTGAACGTGGTGTTCCACGTGATGTACTTCGTGGAGTATGTAAAGTGCCGTAGCGATCATTTTTGTGTACTTGTAATGCATAACGATTAAATCTTGGCGAGTCTGAATTCCAACTTGAGTCACTGTTCATATTTTTTCTCGATGATGCTTTAGCTGATTTTGATCTGACCATTAGTCTCTGTTCATCAGATAATGTCCGTGGTGTTGAAAGTAAACTTTGAATAGTTGAACGATCAGTATCAAGATTCAAATCTTCAAGACGTTCTTGAAATTCCAATGAAGCATTACCCACCATTCTCGATGCTGATAATTCATCAGTTCGTCGAGATGAAGTCAGTAGTTCTTTGCCCAGCGTTGCTGTTGATGGTGATGATAGAAGAAATGGAATAGCAGCTGAAAGTTGTGGTAACGATGTTTGATATAAGTCACGACTTGATGTTGTTCGTCTATAAATCAGATTTTCAATAAAAATTCAAGACGAAAAAATAAAGCAAATATCTTAGATAAGAATGTAGAACTTATAGTTATCAATGATTTATGTTCGCTTGCATAGATTTACATTCTGTACACTTCCATCGATACACTCAAAACAAGAACGAGATACAATGTGCTTTTGTTTGCTACTGAATAATTGATAAAGCGCATTGAATTACGATTATGTAAAAATATTTCATTGTGAAGATTTCTTTAATTCATTTAACCTGAAATTTTCGCGAACTTGAAAAATAAAGCTTTGTTTATACCTTGGAGTTATTGGTTCCATATAACTAGTAATATTTTCTAAAATGAATGGATCCATTAAACTTGGTATTGTATCCATGTCTTCCGCGTTTATTGATTTCGACTTTTTATTTTTATCTTTTTTACTTTTATTTGATGGCATGATAACACGTAAACGCATATGTAATGCATTTGCTTTTTCATTTCCAAATAGAAAATCTGGATAATCATCAATCTAAATATTCGATAATACCTTTTTCTTTGCATTTAAATTTTGTCATTTATACGAACTATTTCTGCGCGTAGAATATCACGATAATGAATAAATGGTTTTTCCAATTGAGCTGTCTTCGGTGGATTATCCGATAAATACAGTGATTCAAGGCCCAACACAATCAAACGATAATTTATACTCTTTCCTTGCTTTTCTATGCATGCATCATAACCGAGTAGTTGATCACCGGGTTTAGATATTAAATATCGAGCTAATTTAGCTTCGAATTTAGTATTTTTTGTTACCATATATTGAGTGCGCACTCCAGGTGACGACATTTTTTTATTGTGGCTATAAAAAGTTATGCGTTATCGTTGAGATTATGTTTTGTTGTTGAGATTATATTTTGATGTAAAAACAATGTGTAAGATAGATAAAATTACTGTTGACTTCTAGGAGAGAAAAGAAAAATTACAGGAAGCAAAAGCCGTCATCATGATATTGTTTGTGAATTTATCACGCGGGATCACTGGCAGTAGAGACACCATTAAGCTTCGTGTTTCTTAAGTGATACCTTCTCTAAGATTTTAATGCTTTTTATCATTGGTAAATGTCGAGCCAATCGAAATTTTTACTAGCAAACAGCTGGAAGGAGAAAAGTCATTCTTTTTTAAAACGCTACAACAATTATTGCTAGAAGGTGTCTGTAGAAAATGCCAAAATCAATAAAGGAAGAGGTGAACCATTTTCGAGACTGATGAGTAGAGGTTGAATAAAATTGAATAGGGTCGTAAAGTAGCAGATTTTCTTCTGGACATGTAGGACTAGAAGAAAAATTCTGAAACTGTATTAAAGTAAATCAAGATTAAAGCTCCCTATGCCTTGTAGATCAGTTAGAATCGATTGGTCTTAGTTGGTTCCTTGTTATCTCATAAAGGACATGTTTTGAAAGTTGTCCATGTTATCATTCACAAACTAGTCTATATTTAGATTTTGCAAAAATGAATTGTAATAATTATAAATGTAAAGAAATCAAATTCAAATAAACACTAATGAAAGTTTTAACAAGATTCTAAAAGAATTGTTGCTTTCGTCGAAATACTATGGTATCTCAGATCTGAAGATAAAATAATAGAGATAAATTTTACCTTTTTCGTATGGTAGAAGATTCAAAATATTTTTTACTTTAAGATATAATAGGTGCAATAAAAACATCAGAGAATTTTATGAATGAAAATTTAAACCCAAGCATCATTGATGAAAGTAATTCGAGCTATGCGATGGAAATTTGATGTAGAAAGTCTCATGCATATGAATATAACTCAACAAGAAAGGAACTATGAAATTAACTTTTCTAGACTTTCACCAATCTACATAGTATCTATTTAATGAGGTAATATTCATCTAAAAAGTAGCTTTATCAATTGGTGAGACGCTCATTATGTCACTATTTCTTAGTTGCCGCCTCCACCATCGTCTATGATAAATACGGAAGCCAGGAAAGTAATAAGAATCAAAGTGTCGAAGACATATTTTGTCAGTTTATCAGTTGAACGTTTCAATAGCACTAGAATATGTATTAAACTAAATGCACTATTTGACGAATCATTATGAATAAAGATAATGAAGTTGGATTGTGACACTGTGGTTTTCTCTAGTCTACTGAAGTAAATTATTTTCAAACTTAGAAAATTTTTAATGAGTCAGAAGTCTATTTATATACTTTTTTTGGTAGACGTTTGATAAGTTTAATATTAACGGGTTGAAAGAAATGAATTTCTCTTATTTATGTAAAACATCCAAGGGTATCATTTCGACTGCATGGGACTAAAGTATTACTCTATCAATTTTCACTTTAATCCGCCAAAGTTTACTAGAAGTCGACTCTGCTATTAATTTTATCGCTTATAAATTTACGGAAAATGGCGGCATACTAATGCTGGCATTTTCCCATGCGAATTGCTATGTTCTCGACCTCGACGAATTCTTTTTCTTTTCTACTTATAATCACACAATTATGCTGTTACTTTCTTTTACTAAGCATCATTCAATTATAGATGATGATTAACGTTCATGTTAGTGCATGACTGAATTTTAAAAAAAGAAATAATGAGAATTCATGAGAACACTAGAAAGAATATTGAACCATTGTTATATTAGTATCTTGACTTTTTAAAAAATATTTTATTATGCAAGAATAAAATGTTCAGTATTAACATAGATAATATATTTTAGTAGGCAATGTTTTTCGGGTGCTATTAAATTTTTACAAGACACAATATTCGATAGAATTTTGATATTTTTCAGAATTCTATAGAATAATTAAAATGATTAATCGAGCTTAAAACAAATAGTTTCCTTAAAATTTGGCTTCAGCATTTATCAAACAAAAGACATGTTTTTTTCTGTCGGAATATTTTATAAAGAACTGGCTAACTTTCATTTTTCAGATAATCTCTTTCCTCGAAACAAACTAAGGTTTCCACTCTGATGTGTGCTTATACGCAGATGTTATAAAAGCATTCATATTGATTCTAGTACAATACGTAATCAGTACTGAGGCGTTGTTTTTAATTTATAAATCTACGGGAAAAAAAATTGTCTTATCGAAGGATGAATTGTTCTATTGAAAACAAAACGCTGAAAAACAGCGCCGGTGAAATTCTTCTAATTTCTGATTGGTGTTTGCCATTTTTTTTTACTATTAGTCTCTTAAAAGTATGCGATGAGAACGAGAGCTATTTCACACAAGTTTGATCTTACAAAATCAAAGAATTAAAATATTATCTACTTTTTTTTTCCATGAAAAACAACCGTATACATTTGATGATTATTTCCAGTAAATGGATAAACAACGTTATAAATTCGCAAAACAATATGACATCATTTATTGCTTTGTTAATTATGTTCTAAGCAATAGGATTGTTTTGATAAATAGTTGATGCAAAGCCCTGAGAAAAAAAACTCATTCTCTTTTATCTCTATCGTTATGGTATTATATTGCCATTAAGCAATGACATACCTAATTGGTGTGAGAAAACTATTAGAATATTTTAACAGCAACTAGTCATTCTTTTCCATATTGTGTTCGAGTAATAAAGTGCAGAGGTTTCTACCAATTGATTTAGTACACTTGATGTTTTAGGATCATTGCAGTTGGAATATCGAAATTCTAAGCATACTTGTTTTTATTAGAAAAAAAAAGTCAATATGAAAATGACTCTTTAATTGATGTCTACATATTTCACATGTGATGAACCATTTTAAGGAAATGATTGAATCTCATGAGTCGAAAAAAAATCGAAACTGTATCCAATTCAATTACATGACACATCTTCATCATCGTGTCACTATTTCAATCCAGACAACAACAACAACTATACTTTATATATATATGTATCTAATAGACATTCGTGCGTGCGATATTGATCTTTGATTTTGAATCTCACTTGACTCAGTCAATCATTGAATTATGACTTATATGTGAGTGTGACGAATAGTAGTTTTACTTTAACACTTCGTAAAAACGAAAAAGAAAAGTAAATGTATTTCTTCTTCTTTTTTTTTTGCTTTAGAAAAATAACCTAGGCAGCCGTGTGAATATATATAAACACGTTCTCTTGATGGCTTAGAAATGTCGTTATTCGGAACTTTTAATTGGACGAGCATCGATAAAAAATCCCATTACTATTTACCGAAACATGAGGAATCATACGAGACAAAATAAGAAACCTTTGCATTTAGACTAAGAATATCAATAATTAGCAAAAAAATAAATATAATATTTTCGTCTAGAAATCTTCAAATATATATATATATATAAATATACGAAAGAAAGATAACACTTCAATGGACGATGATTTTTTTTGCTTTACTCAAGTGTGTACAAGCAAAATAGTGGTGAAGCAAACTGAAAGTGTCTTTTTCTTTAAAAGGTTTCCTCATTCCTCCACTTATTACCAACGCAAGTAAGAACAAGAAAGGTGTATATTTGTATGTGTATCTGTCAAGTACTATGCGAATAAGAAAACTAAAACAAAATATTACACATCAATTTTCGAAGCCAATGAATATTCTTATTTATACGAACTACAAATTTCAATATATACATATATGAGAACGTATGAGTATGATCTAACAAGTGACTTGTTGTTTTTTTCTCAATCATCTACATTTTTATGGAATATATTCGTATTCTCATCCTGCGCTCTTAACTTTTTCACTTGTCTTATTTTCTAAAAGCATGGGAAAGAATGTGCGCATATTCACTCAATTAAAACAAATGCCCATACGCTACGCACTTTTTTCTTCATATCGGATCACATCAAACGAAACTTCTACGCATTTTATAATGGGCAAGCCGCTGATAAAATAAAGCGAAAAATATGATGGGCAGGACATGGGTGAGAAAACGATGTATGAATCCCATCCTTGACAATCAAATTCAATGCGTTGACAAATAGACTATTGTTATTAGCATTGACAAAACAACGAATAAAAGAAATCTTTGATGCTCTAAGTTAAAAACACGTGGCTATGCAATGAAACCTTTGGAGAACACCAGCTAAATGCTTGTCTAATTCTTAGTTTACCCAACCGAAATACAATGAATTATTAAGTCGACATCAAAAAGAGTACGAACAAAAAAAAAGTACGAAAAACTACTTCCTTTTTTCCCTTCTTTTTAATTGAAATGTACACTGGCGTATGAATGCATTTTTAAACAACCAATAGATATAGAGAGTCTTATCGATCGTCATTGGTTTGTGTTATCGTTTATATTTACTGAGTCTTCATTTTTTCCTCTTCATTTTGTTACAGTAATTATCAAAATAATTTCATCGTCACGCTGCGCGCGCGCGCTCAGACGCGTGGTGTCAATCAATGACAATGATAGCAAAAAAAAAGTGAAAACAAAGGACGAGAGATATGATATTTATTACTAGAGGCAATCGAGAAAAGTTCTAAGTAAAACATCTCTAGTTTCTAATATACAGAAATTCTTTTCTCCCTATTGATTGCCTTTTTTTTTTGAAAGGGTGGTGTAACATTATTACTCCATTTGCTTGCCAGAACTCGCGCGCCGCCGTGTGTGTATATGTATATGCGCACATACAAACACACATAGGAAAGGCTTCTCATGGTATAAAATAAACATCTATCTCTCGCACGCGTCTCTCGTTCGCGCAGGTATGCTACCGAACAGTGTCCAATCGGTTTTTTTCTTTCTCTCTCTCTCTCTCTCTCCTTTTCTTTTCGTTAGAAGAAACAGAGAGAGTGCAAAAGCGAAAAGCGAAAAAATCTTCATCAAATTGCTATTAGACGTGTGCTGTGACGAGTGACATTTCGACAATCGACATAAACGTATATACGCGTAGTTGAATCTTGCCAATATACTTTCTCACTCGTTTGAACTAAACTATGATGTTAACGTGTGACTATTCCGACTCATCGGAACAATCTTCAAGAAAAGTTAGTTCTATCAATTGTTGTTTTATTGTCAACACCTTATCTTTGCTTTTTTTTTCTTCTTCATGTAGTTTGCTAAGACATGTGTCGAAAAGAAACGCCGCGATCGTATTAATAAAAGTCTCGATGAATTAAAAGATCTTATGGCGTTAACGGATGAAGTAAATAGATTCGAATTTATTTTCTGTTTGCTTTGTTTGAAATAAAGTTCTTTTTTCCTCTAGAGAGCAAGATATCAAAAATTAGAAAAAGCCGAAATACTTGAAATGACTGTAAATTATATTCGAAATTTAAAACGTACAATGCATAATTCGGTTGACGACTATGAAAATGGCTATAGACAATGTTCGGAAGAAATGTGGAAGTTAATTTATTCATCACCCAATATCATTCCTGAACAACGTGAACGTCTAGCAAATCGTTGTCGACAAATGTGGACAAATCGTCGATTTGCTAATCATCCATATCAACGACGAGCAACACCATCATCATCATCAACAACAGGCGCAGTAAATGAACAATATTCACAAAAACAATCATCATCTCATCTTAAAATTCTTGTTAATCATTCATCAATAATAAATCCTAGTAATCCATGTTCTTCATTATCAGCATCATCATCATCATCATCATCATCATCAAATCGTTCATCTAGTTCTCTCAGTCCATCATCACCAAAACTTTGGAAACCATATA
Source organism: Rotaria magnacalcarata (assembly GCA_900239745.1). NCBI lineage: Eukaryota > Metazoa > Rotifera > Eurotatoria > Philodinida > Philodinidae > Rotaria > Rotaria magnacalcarata. The sequence continues at coordinate 70,826 of OENM01000087.1, forward strand.
TGTAAATAGACACGAAAAGAACCTAATCACAGTGATGAATGATTTCGTTTTCTTTCTTTCTTTTTTGTATGTGTGTATGTGTGTTTTTGAATATATAGATATATATATATATATACATATATATAAATTATTCAAACAGATTATCATCTAATAGTCGTGAGAAATATGCTAAAGAAAATAACATTATTTTTTTAACATCTACAAAAAAATCTTGAGAGCAATTCTTCTTTCTCGTTCTCGTATTCGATCACTTAACAAGTATTTTTCGTTAATATCAGTTCATGGTGAGCAACATTGAGATAATGATGAAAAATGTGCTAAGAATCCATCATTTTCCTTTTCGCTCTCGGAGATAATTGAAGTCGAAAATAAGATCTACGTATATAATGAAAAGTAAAGTGTGCTTACACAATCAACTAACACCTAGTTATTGATGCTTCTAGTCTTCATTCGTTTCTTTTCTTTTTGCATATTCAACATTATGATGACCTATAAAAGTTGAATATGATGACAGTCAGCCAGCCAAATGGATCCATTGATGGATACACATTACAAATAACGGGTAGGTGTGTGTGTGTGTATATATATAATGACTACTAGTACTACTTGGTGTGTTATTGTTCGTTCGTCTTTAACAAGAACAATCGTCTATATGTTGATAGGATGACTACATCATAGTTATTTTTCTTTTACGTATTTTATTTTTTTGCTCAATGGCATAATGATACTCGTGATTTTTCATTATTTGATATTAGCCGACTAGTTGTAAGATACGTCAATATTTTGTTGTCTTTTACCCTCTGATGAAGTCATCTATCGTCTTGTGACTTGTCTTAACATGCAAAGAAAAGAATAGTGATCTATTACATAATTGAATCTGATTCTTATATATATGAGAAGCACGACATACATGAAAGAAGTAGGTGCGTGCGTGTGTACATATATATATGCTCATCCTTATATATATATATGAGCGCGCGCGCGAGCGGTCTTTTACCCACTAAAATTATGATGATGATCAATATACAAAAGATAAGAATACAATAGATGTTTACATCATCTATCGAATGAATGTACACACCTTTTTTTTTCTTCCTTTTCCTCTTTTACGAAGATTATTTGCAATTGATTTTTCTTTCCCAGAAGACGATGACGTTCTTTTGATGTGTATTTTTCGGCGCCTGAAGAGTATTCTTGAACGGGCGTACGCGCGAACAAGTGCGATCAGACAAGATCGATATTGAGATTGTCATAGTTCACTGAATGCGAACATGATGCATGATCGTAGTTTCATAATGTACAACAAACAGCTTGTGATCACTTGGGATCTTTCTTAAACAAGCCTTTAGGCTTACTGTTTTATTCAATAGAGAAAAACGAAAACAACTACTTGATTCCGTTTAAATGAATCAAGCAGAAAATAAAACTATTCACATTTTTATACAATCATTAACCAATTAGATGTTAAAACCGGATATACAGACAATACATTCCAAAAAAGAAAACAAGCTGTCTTTTTTCAAAACAAATAACAAATGACATACTTAACTCATCATCATCATCATCATCATCATCATCATCGTTGACGTTTTTCGTGTGAATTGACCATACACACTATTATCATGCTTGCGTGCATTCGAAATACGTAAACGATCGAATGCCTATCTATACACGCATACATTCCAATCTCTGCACATTATTGTGATAGACAGAACATATAACTAGAACGATCATGAGTCACGGAAAACGAAATTATTCGATATATTCATTTGACATGGCTAAAGTATTCTTGTCGAAATCAATTTAGATATTTTTATCTTTCAATATCGACTGAGTTCGCACACACAAAGATCAAAATGCCGGCATTTTTCATTGACAATATATTTATAGAAATGAACAATAGTGTCGCATGTCTAATTAAAGTAGTACCTGGGTAGTGTACATGCATGCCCAACTTTTCAATTATCACCTTTCGTCTGAGAAAATGAACAACAGCAGTATTTGTCTGATGTGTACAGTTGAGCTTGTCGTTCTTTGAAAATCGATGCGCCCACTACGTTTCAAGTCACTACCCACACATATAGGGTGTGCTTTGATTGTTTTTATTCTTTCGTTTTTTCTTTCTTCACTGTCGTCTTATATTCACAATAGGTGTGTACGTGTGGTATATGTTTGATCTTTGCTTGAACCAATGATTGTAGCTGTCAAATGAAGAATAGACGACAGAACTCACTGGTGACAACAACTCTAAAGGGAATCAAATTCCCAATTTGTCAATAAAAAGAAGTGCTAGAAGATCGATTGTTAATATATTCTATTCTCTTCAGATGTGTTCATTTTTCTCACCAAAAAATTTTTTTCGTTAGTTTTCGAGAGAATTTCGATATTGAGATATGGTCTTAGTGATATCGGAAATACCATTGTAGTATTGCTCATGAGTCAATTATCGCTTGAGGGAGGTAACACTTAACAATTATGCATTGTCATTGTCGTGTGTATATGAATGTTCATAAGTTCAAAGCTATCGGTCGGCTATTTATTTCAATTTTATTATAATTCTGCCCGCCATCCTACCTCTTCATTGTGTTCCCATCCGTATGAAGGAAGTCGAATTTAATTCTATAAAGTGAACATACGTCTATGTGTAAAAGTATGTTAGTAAAATGTCTCTTATCATCAATATAACAAAACAGCGAATGCACTTGAATGAGCATCGTTATTTTCGCGTTTGTAGTTTTTCTTTTTCCGACATAGAACTTCAATGTTTTACTAATGTTCAAGTGTCTGCGCACTCAGTAGGCGGAGCGTGTGAATACAGGAACGTATACACATTTATCACAGCAGTCTTAGCAGTACGAAATTCACCTGCCTGCTGTTACTCATTGAGGAATTCTTTTTCTTTTTTTTGTTCATATTGTTTTGATCTTTTCCTATTTTCTCTAGTTTTTTCGCTTCTATTTACATTTCTCAACATGAAAAATGATATATATGCATTATCTTTTAAAAGATATATTTTTCTATATGTAAAATTCATGCATACACGTGCAGCATTGAGATATTCATGATCGACAACGTGTGTGCATAGGCGTCTCCTTCTTTGATCTCAATCGTGGGAATCACATCTTCCGTTCTCATCGTCACATCTCTTACGTGTATATGCATAGTGACAAAAGCCGGTTAAGTTTGACCATCTCTTTCCTTGTCACACCTTCTATATTCAGTTAAAAGAAACGATATGTGGACAGTATAGATTAAAAGAAAAGAAAGAGATTGGTTATTCGATACTCGATTGACCAATACAAAACACGAGACTCAATGTAAAAAATAGAACGAGAAATAAAAGAGAACGGTAAAAAAAAAAGGTTGAACTCGTTTTTTTTTCTCTTTCTATATATATATATTGTCAGTTCAATATTCAATACGACGCGAGTCAGACGCAAAAATAATGTATAACACAAGTGGAAGCGATATTGATGTAGAAGAATTCGAATATCATAATGGTTCACGTAAGGTAAGAAAAACAAAATTACTTTTTTCTGTTTATGAATCTTAATATTTTTGGTGTATTTATTAGATTGCAAAAACTTATGTTGAAAAAAAACGACGCGATCGTATTAATCGAAGTTTAGATGAATTAAAAGAATTATTAGCTATTCATTGCGATGTAAGTAAATCATGAAGAATACGTAGACAAAAACTTTTTGTTTTTGTGTATTTAGAAAGCACGTTATCAAAAATTAGAAAAAGCTGAAATACTTGAAATGTGCGTTGATTTTGTTAAACAAACAAACGGGCATTTAAATTCTATGAAACATAATTATGAATTAGGCTATCAGCAATGTACAACTGATGCTGCCAACTTTCTTAATACAATAACTGAAATTTCATTTATCGAACGGCAGCATCTTTTAAATCATTTATCAACTGCAAATAATCGTCGTTTTCACCCATATAGAAAGTCAACAAGTCATCATTCAATTGTTAATGAATGGTTTAATCGTTGTGGCGGAAAACAAAAATCTCTCGCTGATTCATCGTCGTCATCAGAACGTTCGAACACATCTAGTCCATCGTCATCTTCTTTGGACGATAATAGTGAACGTTCATCAACTCTTTGGAGACCATGGTGAAATTTTTTCTTTTGTGTTTGTAGTATATCTTTTTCTTTCTTTTTGTTTTCAAAAATATATAAATCTTTCAAAAACAAAATTTCATCCACTATCTTTCTCACTCAAGATAAAATACAAACGCATTTCCGACCATTTTATCTTAATAGCAGGTGTTCTACACGTGTATGTTTTTGTACTCAATAGGCGCCATATAAACCCATTATCAGAGGATGTTCATGACATAATCATTACTTTTTTAAGTTGATTCTTTTTTTTTCAAACGGTCAATAGCATCTGCTTTTTTGTTTTGAAAGAATGCAAAGAATCTATTTTGTTATTTTTTCTAATTATATATACACATATACATAAGTATGTATGTTCCGTTGATTGTACGATAATTACTTGACGTATATATTGTATTCAGACACGTGAAGCCTCAATATTATTGTTTGTGTATATATCATCTCATTAACGCTCGGAGAAAATTCATATTAAATATACAAAATTATATCGTGTAAACGATATGATCTCTTAGCTAAATCATACATATATATATATACACGAATAGACATAGAGATCGATTGCGTCAGTAAACATAAGTCTAATCATTTTGATCAATAAAAATCGAACTTTCAATTTTGTAACTAAAATAATGTTGATTTTTCTCAACATTGATATATCTTACGTTCATTAGAGATCGAAAAAGATAAGCAAACACGAAGAGGCATACCCCTTTTTATTTTATACTTTATTAAAAATAAGAACATGTTGATACGGAAGAGATTCAACAACTTGTGATAGCGCAAATCTGTTGCATTCAAATTCAAGTTTTGCTTGAAGCAAAGACATTCGATGATCATTGTACATGTTAGACATCCAACTATCTTCGGAACGATATTCAACTAGAACAATTCGACCATTGGGTTTCAATGCTTGATGTAATCCACGTAGAAGCGCTGGCGGATCTATACATTCATGATATGTATCAACCAAAATAATAAAATCACAAGAATTAGGTGGAAGATTGGCATCAGAATGAGAAGATACTATAGGTACAATATTATGTGATATGCCTGCCATTGCGGCATTCAATACTAATTGATTAAGCATTTGAGGTTGAATATCAGTTGCCAGAACACGTCCATAGGGTCCAACTAGACGAGCAAGACGTAATGAATTGAAACCAACACCAGCACCGATGTCGGCTACAACCATACCTGGTCGAATATTGAGTAGTGCAAATAGAAAATCAGGATATTCTAATAATTCACGACCGAAACGCACTAAATGATGATCATGATTATATGGCATGACTTCACCAATTAAACGGCCCATGTAATAATTTCGCCCATATTGTTGATAGGGATATGAGGGCCAAAACATTTTTTTTTCGCTGTCTTTCGAACTTTACCTGTTTAAACTCTGAACTTGATAGACGACTTACAAAAACGGAGTATTAAATAGAAAGAAAGGCAGACAGACATATACACATACGCATGTACTTGCAATATAACCTTGATTTGTGTAAAAAAGACTTTCGTACTTTCTTTTAAGGATGTTCTAAAATGCTTGAAGCGGTTTTTTGTTTGAATCAGATACATACCATAAACCATGAAATAGAGTAGATTGCATGCATTTTTCTCTTGATAATATCTCAATGAATATCTTGTAGAAATATATGAGTTGAATATTTTTAATGATTTTGCTTTTCATTAATTATATTTGATCAATTTTTCCATCATATATTTTTTATTGAGAGATTGATTTCTAAGATACTATGATGATGAAGTAATTCATTGAGAATATCATTCATTAATTAATAAATACATCAATAGAACCTATTTAACAAAAATTAAGAGTAAAAAGAAAAGATATAATTTCAGATACATGATCAATTTCTTTTATAAGTTTGAAACCAAACTTCCATGGAGTATTTTAATGTAAAAAATGTACCGTTAAACAGCAGTGTTTGTTAGATATGTCTGTTTGTAAATTTCAACTATCGTTATTCAATGACTTCTTACTGTCTCAGTTAAAAGACACGTATCAACTTACCCCGGAGCGCTCACAAAGTCTATGCATTATGACTTTGTGGTAAATATCTGAGTTGAAAAATAATACATCATCTCGAGGGCAAAAAAGTTTCTTTCTAATTGCCCGGATATTTTTATTTAATTACAATCAGATTTTATTTTCATGAATCAACTAGTTTTCTATCAGAAAATTTTTGAAATTTCATTTTTAACAAAATAGTGCAGAGTCTGTTTTTTTTGTCATTAAAATGTTTTGAAAAATTTCACGTGTTTTTTTTTCTAAACCTTTTATCAAGATCAGAGATTTTCAATTAATGTTTTTGTTGATAGTATTAAGGAAAAAGATGTAAGTGATTTTCCCTCAATCACTGCGAATCATTCACTACTAGCAGTTTCCATGGTTAAGTTATTCAAAGAAAATCTATCTCTATTTTATTCTAATACTGATAGTCAGCATAAAAGATTTATGCACGTTTGTCACGTGGATATATTTCGTTAAGCTCTCCTATATTAGTCCTTACAGAAATCAGATCATAATCCATCCAGTAAATAGTATTATACTGAAGAATGAGAAAAAAACAATTATCCTATTTCTTTTTTTTGTTTTGTTTTCAAAACGTCATTAATCTTGATCAAAATAAATCACTTATCGAATAGGATTTCTCATATCAAGGATATTCTTGACAAATAAAGAAAATGAATCATCTTGTCTTATATAGCAAATATCTTATTTTTATGTTTACTATTTCCCATCATTTCCATGGGATCTATTCCTGTGGTTGCTATGGATCAGCAAGTTGTACTCTAAATGGAACTCAATGTAATTATCAATCGAATGAATCATGTTTATGTGATTGTTGTCCACCCTGTAATACTTGTGAACAATTTCTAAAATTCAATTGTTTAGCTAGTCGATACATAAAACATTATACTTTATCCGAAAATCAATCCGATATTATAATTAAAATAAATGTACCAATGAAACCAAAATATATTATTGATGAACGAACTGGAGGTATAGTTCCGTATCTTTGGGATCCCTGTTTACGTCGATTACTTCCAAATGGTATTTATTTAAAGAATGATAATAATGGAAAATATAAATTGATTGGTGTACCGAAAGAAAAATTAGAAAAAACTTATTTTGAAATTTCATTTAAAGCACCCGTTAGTCAGCTTGTCACAGTTAATTTTACAATAACCATCATTTAAATAAATTAGGTTTTATTCTTTGGTTTTCGTTTCAAAACATAACGTGCAGCTAATGTTGATATTGCTGGTCTTCTTGTCAGCAATCGTTCTACACGAAGAAGGTCGTCGAGTGCTGCTTGAAATCGTACGAACTCGACAAATGATAAATTAAGACCGTGCCTACGACAATCATTTCTCAATTGATTGATAATCATATGCGGTGCACTCATTCGAGATACATGAGCAAGGGCGAGTAAACTACGGCCATCATAAAGTGTTAAAATTTTAGTAAAACTATTCAAGTTATTTTTTGCACACCATTCAAGTACTTCCCCTTTCGTCCAACTTTGAATATTTTTTAAAGGTGGCCTTGGTGATAGAACAGAAGGTGGTTGTCGCAGTGATGTGGTCAGTGAGAGTGTTGGAGTTGAAGAATTTGATGTTAAATTAATACGAATATTTTGATGAAGAGGTGAAACTATTCGAGTATGTTTCACAATAGCTGGCAAATTATGATTATGATTTAAATCAATCTGAATTTCAGACATCATTTTTTCTATGCTTGATTCGTTGGTATTGAAAAGTTTTTTCTCGTCAATATTCAGCGAACGAAACCAATCATCGAAACGGTAAGGCGTTTTTACAGTACATAGAAAGATCTTTTTACAATCGAGTACAGCTTGTCGAATAGCTGCTTGACATGAACAATCATGTTTAGTTTCTTCGCTTATGCAGAGAAGAATTTCCGATGAACTTTGTACTGTACCGATACGAAAACTAGATTTTTCAAGATATTCGTGAACTTTTTGAATAACCAAACAATCGTTTCGAGATGAAACAACAGCAATATCACTGAATAGTCTGTCTTTTATTGGTAGACGAGGTACATTTTTTAATTGAACATTTTGTAATATACCACAGGCAGCTGGCATTTCTGGTAATAATGATAATTTTTTAAGAAAATTATCATGTCGCATAATCAATTGTTCTACAATATTCGAATGAAATGAAAGTTTCCAAATAATATCATAAATAATCGGATGATCGTCACTTAATTCGATCAAATCTGTTAGCTGATAAGTGTCTACAATAACCGATTGTATTTGTGTATGAATTGCTAACGATAAATAACTTTGAAGGATATCATTTGTTTCTTCTTTGTAATCATCTAATAAACTTACAAATTTCATAGTTAATTTATAACTGATTCGGAGATGATCTAATTGTTTGTCACTAACAATATGTCCAAGTAGAACACACGCATTTGTATTTAATCGTAAATCAGTTTGATTTGTTACATATTGAAGGAGCGTATCAACCAGTTGATCACTATTTAAATAACAAGCAATTGTTTTTGATTTTATACAAAGAGAATTAAATATTTTTAAAATAGGTAAAAGAAAATTATTTTTATGATTTTCTTTCGCAACTTTTGACGATGCATTGATAAATATTGATCTTAATATTGATATACACGAGTGATCGTTAATTAAATATGCATAATCTAATTGAGCAAGTATACCTAATGTACAAGACTGTATAGCAATATTATCTGTTAGATGTTTTCCATTATAGAATTTCACAAAAAATTCTGCATAGATCTTATTAAATGTTGGATTATGAATTGGTATAGCACATTGGCCAATAATGCCAACGAAAAATACATGAATCGGCTTAATAGTTGATGATAATATTTCAGTTAAATATTGTTTATAATATTTTGACTGCATGACTTGTTTAGTTATTTGATCGAAGACTGTCTTTGAATTATTTATCACTGTATACGCATCGATTAAAATTAAAAGATCACTAAGGAAATTATCTTGATGTCGAGCATCGGTTTCAATGATTGATTCAATAGTTGATGTTATTAATTGTATCATTTCGGAATTCAATAGAAGATTTTCAATGCGTTCAAGTTCATTTTTATTTAAATGATATTTGCTTGTTAATAAACCTAATTTACGATTGAGATAACCAACATTTCTAATATATAACGATGATTGTGCATCGATTATCTGTTCACTATACCATTCAGCAAGAATTGTACGTGCATGAATTTCTATTTCATCGAAATAAGATTTATTTAAATGTGCAATTAAACATCTATCACCATCATTTAAACTTATGCTGATGTAACTATTCAAATAATCTAGATATGATAAAGCTGACATTGTGTTCGATGCCATTAATCTGTTAAATCTTCATGATTATAAATATATAAATCCCAGACTATGTAAAAACTTGTTAAAAATACATCAATACTTTATAATATGTTTGCTGACCATAAAAACGATTCTACTGCAATGCATGCATTTACCTATGCATATAAAGATGTAGTCTTCGTTTGACAAATACATAGATAAAAATGGTTTTATAACGATGTGTATTTGAGTTTGATAGTGGTTATGTACACCTTTTTGAAAAAAAATATCTTGATAAGCTTGTTCTAAAAGAATAAGTAATAAAGGAGAGAAATATTCCTTTTTTATGATTAACTTTAAAGATAAAATAGCAAGTATTTGTAAAAGAGATTCTATTCTTTATTTTCGATATAACTAATGTTGTAAAGGTTTCTAATCGACAATTCTTTGATGTTTTTTCTCTCTCTATTAGATAGAACACGATTTCTACTTTGAAAAGATGCATAAAATGCACACGAGAAAGATGCATAATGCAAGAAAACATTTTGCAGTTATATTGCTCGATTCAGTTATTTAAATCAATTATATTCTTATGAGAAAATTATCTGATGAAAAATATATAATAAAGCCCAGCCTATTTGTTGATATAACCGGCAAGAATCTGTTAAAATCAAGTTAAGTCTAAATCACAAGATGTTGTTTTCTTCCCCAATAGAAACAAGCCTAAAGTACTTCTTTGAAGTGAGAAAGATCCGCCCAGAAAAAGTATTTTTCTTGTAAAAATCAATTACAGTCTATTTCTAATTGAATTTTTTGTTTTATTTAACTGCAATTGGTTTCCAATTTTAGAGGAAACATTATAAATCTCAACTAATATTGAACCTTTAATCAATATCTTTTATGCACAATTCATGGGGAATTTTTTTCTTACAAGTAAATTATAATGGGCGAAAAAGCAAAATAACTATCATCAAATTTTTCTTTGAATGAAACATGAGTGATATAAAAATAAATAACATAAATAATCCTACTCCCAACGATGACAAGCACTCATCGCGAAAAGATTCTATTGACCAAAGAATTAAATAATTTTATTGAATAAAATGCTAACTTTTACTTGAATAGCTTTCATAAATGATTGGACTTTACTTCCATCAAGTATTGGTGGAAATGGATGATTAATATCCCAGGGCATACCCTCGCCAGAATCCTATCGGATTCAAAAAATGCCTATCGGTGCCTGATGATAGTTGCCGGAATCCTTGCTACCTGACTCCGATCAAATCTGGGAGCAAGGATTGAATAACCGAGAATCTTTCATTGAAATCTTATAAATTTCATTAGTTAATGCTGAATAAATCGATGGTGATAAACGACTATTATTATTTCATGAAGAACTCATTTTTATTGTCGAATAAATCGCCGGAAATATTGTAGTCGAAAAAAGATTTAAATATAGAATCTTAGTCTACATAATGAAATTTTTATTTAAAATAATTTGAAAGAGAATACAGAAAAATATATTAAAAAGAAGAAATTAACAATACTAAAAGAATAAGAAACATTGAAAGAAAGATGTTACAAAAAATTAATAAAAGAAAATTGAAAATAAACCAAAAACCTGAAAAAGTTCCCAGGACGATGATTCCTGACGCAGTATTCCGCCCGGAAACTCGCCGGAAACGCCCAGTTTCCTGTCGGAACCCGACGGAAAATGGCAGGAACTTGATGCAAAAATCCTGTGACCGTATCCGGCTGCTGGAATTGGTTGGAACCGGCCGGAACTGGCAGGAATTCAACCGGAAACGGTGACCGTACCCGTATGGGAAAACTGCGTCAGGAATTCCACGAGAATTCGACGGAACCCACCGTTTCCTGGCCGTACGCCACGACCTGGGTTACAAAAAAGGTAAGAAAAAAAAGTAAATGTTACAATAACTAGAAAGTATTATGAAAAGCAAAACTTCGATTGTTTGAATTCTTTGAAAATCAAATACAGGTGTCATACTAAAATGAATATAAAAAATGAAATTAACTTTTATTTATTGGTAGAATTAAAAAATATAGTTACAAATTATTTTACTGAAAATCATATAGATCTAAGTCATACTAGCTTCTCGAGAAAAAAACAAGTATTTATATTCTAGAGTACGTTTCTTCCCTCTCTTCTGAATCTCTCGCGAAAAATATAGAGTTTGAATCGGCCGTTTCTTTCTTTTCTTCTCATTTATCCATACTGTGTTCATTATTCATCCAAGACACCCTATCGATGTTTATATCGACACTTGACGTACAAAGAAATAATGTATCAACACATATCGTTACATATATATGCACTGTGTTATTGTGTAGAGATGTGCAGGGTAAGGTTTTCTCCTACCTTGTACCCTGATAAAGGAATTTTTGTTTATCCTTATCTTACCCTACCCTGTAGGCCTCTACCCTGACCCTACCCTACTCTGTAAAAGTTTTATATTCCTTACCCTTACCCTGCAAAATCTTTAGAACTGAAGAAAGAAATAGTAAAATACCATAAATTATTCATTTATTTCATTACAAATAATCTACAAAACATTACGATAAAATCTTTTTAAAATTTCTTATAAACAAGATATCGTTCACAATATCGTCGCCTAAGTTTTGGCGTCGCTTTTCGAGGATTCTTCCAGTGGTACTGAATATTCTTTGGCTTGTGCATGAACTAGCTGGCATGTCTAGTAATGATCCTGCTAAAACATCTAGCGTCGAATAATTTATACTCCACTTCTTCCACCATTGTAATACACATTCTTCGTTACTAATGACTAATTTTGCTTTAGCATAACGTTCAATTTCATCTTCACTTGAATCATCGTGGCTTGCTAGTGCAAATTCTAGCATTACATCTTCTTGTGAATAATCATCCTTCCTCATTTTCTTTGACTCCTTCTTTGATTTAGCAGTATTGATGATTGGATCAATTCATGATTTCTTTCTTTTTCTGACTCAATTTTAATTTATTGGATTTTTACTTGCATTTTATTGTACTGCACTCCACTCCACCAAATGCATATCCTGACCCTACCCTGCACGTCTCGAATTATTGTGTCGACGCATGTGTCGCTAGCGTGTCTGATCGACATGGGCGGGTGATGCTCATAGTCGGGATACATTTGTTTTTCAATAAGCGATTATTGCTAGCACAATGGATGAACAAATCTGACGACAACGCAGAAAACAATGGTTAGCCGCTACGATAATCGTTCTTTGTTAATTTATTTTTCTCTCGATTGCCTCTGGGATATAAAGAGACACGAACTTTTTCTTCTCTTCGAATACATCTGCTCCTAACACTATGTGTCGCCCAAGACGGAATGTATGTGTATCTGAGCGACTATGATTTTTATTTTTTGTTTTATTTTAACAGTATATTTGCTTTTGAATCTGATCAATTAGGAAGTTCAAGAACTACGTAGTCAGATAAGATAAGTGAAGTGCGTATACGATTGATAATTCAATTGATCTCTTCTTTAACCCTTTGAGTCCTAAATTTTTTAAATTACCAGGAATGGTAGACCTAGGTGTGCTGATGAAGTTCCACTATAGGACAGGTTTTGGCAATTCCGTGGTTTTATCTGAGGAGGATGCAAACTTGGGAAAAAATCGAAAGTTGGTTCCAAAGATGCCTTTGCCGTTTGACTTCGGAAGAAGCTACAGATCTGGGGGTTTCAGCATTAGATAGATGGCAGTTCGTCGATTCTAGAACACTAATAAAAGTTAAAATTCTGTTTGAGTTTCATAGAGATATTTCAGCCAAAAAAACATCAAAAATTAGCATTTCTTACAGGTTTTTCCCGAAGAAATAGAACACGGGGGGAAAGCATATCCGCTACGAAAAAATGATCAACTCAACGAGTGGCATCTATGGTAAAATTTTCAGACTTCTCGCATTTGTAATATAGGAGCCAGATAATGTCCAATTAGGCTGGGAGGTCCCACCTTGTCCTCCCAATTTGCACCCCTTTACAAGGTTTTCAATTTTTTCGAACCTACAGCTATGCTTACAGGCATAAGTCCTATACAAGCGCTGCAAATTTCATTCCATTCCAATGCAGTCGATGCAAACTCTGGTAGACCTCAAATAAGCACCTCTATAGGGTCAAAACTTCGCAAGGTGCATGTTTCAATGTTGTCATCCATACAGTCCATTATCCATGCAATCTTCTAGGGATCTGTGTTAGCTTCTGACATTTTTTTGGAATATTTCTTTAACATTCTCAAAAACTTGAGGATTAGAAATGTTTTAAGGTGGGATATATGTGTCCCATCGGGACTCAAAGAGTTAAATTTGAATTTGTAGATATTTATTCATGTATGTCCAAGATCCAGAACACTTTGATGAGGAACAGCCGGCAGGAGCGTAACCAGAATTTTTTAAGGAGGGGAGAGGGTACTCGTGAGCAGCAAAAACCGGTTGTCCTTGTAAATAATTTGCTAGCCCTCTATCTCCCTATAGACATTTTTTGCCGACAGGGGTGCCCTTTCACCTTGGACACCTTCACCCACCCTGGCTTTGTTTTTACAGAGCATTACGACGATGGAAACTTTAAAAAAATCAAGTTGGTTATGTTGAACAATCTCGTTGTCGTACATCGCATCGTTCAACTAGTGAATCAGATGTTGATAATGAACAAAATGAGAAAACAAGATCAACAATAATAAAACGCCAGGGTAGTCACTCAGAAGAACATACAGCATTAATACGTGTTATACCACAACGTGTACAGTATAGTAAATGTAATAATTTAGAATTAGCTTCCAGGGAATTTTATTTGATGCTTGTTTTGTTACAAAATTATCAAACATTGAATTTTACTGGCTTTCAAAAAATATTTAAAAAATCTGAGAAATTATTTCAAACAATACTTGGTAAAGAATGAAAGTAAAAAATTTTAATCTCTGGAAAATTACATATTGATTTAGCTCCATTTCATAAATCAAAACGTGTTGAACGATTTAATACATGATGCTGAAACAGTTTACTCTGAAGCACTTGAAGAAGGTGATCGAGCACGTGCAATGAAACGTTTACGTGATGCACCATTAGAAGTAAAACGATTACCAGCAGTTAAATTTCGTGTTGGACTTTTTGCTACCAAAGAATTCTTTTTGTTTTTAGATATCAATTTATAAAAAAAAACGAAATTTTTCTTAGAAATGATTTATATTTTTATTTTCGGCTGCTACTATTCTTGGTGCAAATCTTCATGATAGTCAATCACAAAACCATTTGCTTGACTACAAGCATTATTTCTTTATCGTTCAGTAATTCTTGGTTTTCTTCATATAATTCTAGTCGGTCATCATTTGGTAATAATCATGTACTAATATTTGAAATAGATGCACGAAATCATTTAACTCATCAATAATTTTTAGCAAAAGAAACTTTTCTATTTGTTTTTGTTACAATAATTCGCTTTTTTAATTTAATCCAACACAAACTATTTATCATCATGCTCGATGTTGGTTTTTAAAAGCTTTGGTCCGAATTATTTTTACACCATTTTATCGTGTTGTTTTTGTTGATCTTTGTCTAGGTGATCAATTAATATCACTTGAATTAATCATTTTTGGAAATTGAATATTCCTTTTGTTTTTATATTTATGACATTGCACGGCGACTAGTCAATTCTTCATCATCAACACGTAGTTTCTTGTATAATGTCTGGCAACAAGTGCTATTATATGTACTTCTAATGATTATACCATCATGATTTCATTTTGCTCAATCTTTAAAATGATATCGTGATGCAAAAAAAAACATTTCCTCAATTAGTTAACGCTGGAAAATATGCTAGTACATATTAGTAACTAGTACAAATAAAGCGGAGGAGGGGGCTTACTCAACTCTAGAAAAAGCTTGAAATACAGGGTAAGTACAGGGAGAGTACGGGTGGCGTACACACTATGAGTTTCGCTTTTGTCCTTGAATTATGTATGCCTTTTTGAAAAAATAGATATATTGATAAGCTTGTTTTAAAAGAATAAATAATAAAGGAAAGAAATATTCCTTTTTTATGATTAACTTTAAAGATAAAATAGCAAGTATTTGTAAAAGAGATTCTATTCTTTATTTTCGATATAACTAATGTTGTAAAGGTTTCTAATCGAAAATTCTTTTATGTTTTCTCTGTCTATTAGATAGAACATGGTTTCTACTTTGAATAGATGTATATCATGCACACGAGAAAGATGCATAATGCAAGAAAACATTTTGCAGTTATATTGCTCGAATCAGTTATTTAAATCAATTATATTCTTATGAGAAAATTATCTGATGAAAAATATATAATAAAGTCCAGCCTATTTGTTGATATAATCTGCAAGAGTTGACTTTTGAGCAGACTAATTCTAAATCACAAAATGTTGTTTCCTTTCCTAATAGAAACAAACCTAAAGTACTTCTTTGAGGTGAGAAAGGTTCATTCCGAAAAAGTATTTTCCTTTTAAAAATCTATTACGATAGGTTTCTAATCGCTATTTCATTCGAGTTCTGAATTAACGTAAATAAAGATGCAATTCATAAAGAAGTTCATCTTACAAGTAAATTATAGCAGAGCGAAAAACAAAAGAAAACTATTATCAGATTGTTTTTTCAGTGGAACATGTGTGAATAACATATTTAGATTAGTTGAATCGATTATTCTAGCGTTCATAGGGAAGTGATAGTCACTGAAAATCATGACATTCATCAACTTTTATACTTTTGATAAGAGCTTTAAAATAAACCTCTTTATTGTGATGTGTAAGACTGCATAGAATTGATAATCTTTAGTCTTTAAAGTACACCATAAATGATTCATCGATATTCTTTGTTGGTTTTATTCGAACTTTTCATATAGAATTAGTTAGTCTTCGCATATTAATATTTAAATAAAAGAAAAAGTACATGGATTCATGATAAAGTAGTTATCATTTTTAATTACTAAAAAAAAAAGAACGTCATTTGTGAGTAAAAGATTTATGAAGAAAAATTTTAACAACGATATGACTGTTCTAAAGTATGAGAATCTTCCTTTTATCAAAACTAATTTAGTTCTATTAGGCTAGAAATGTTCAATAACATAAAACGTAAGACAAATGTCAGCATTATACTGAAAGAAATTTAATTCTCAAGAGAAGTCATGTTAATACTGACTAGATTACAGAACATTGTGACATTTGATTTAAATTCATAGTTGAGCTGCTTTCGAATTTAATAGAAAATAATCCACGACATACGAGCTCAATAACATGCTAAAATTAGACGTTCATAGTGGATTTATAATTGTACGAAGACAAATATCTCTACTATTTACACGAACAGAATATGATATTTGCAGCAATAGTCTTAGTGCCGGGAAACGTCGACACAATCATCATTTTAAATAAAGCAATACGTGCTGATATAGATTGTTTTTCTTTTAAATATTTCATCTGTAGGATTTGAATTTTTGCAATTTTTTTCTCGCTAGTCTTAATGAAAACATTTAGAAGCCCATAAATCTGTAGTCGTATCATTGGATTTTTATCTTATAATCTTGTGGCACCAACGCAATTTAAAATACTAAACAACAAATTTATAGATAAAAATAGCACACCCTATGCTGACATCCAATAAAAAGACGAAATCTTACTTATGTCCTTTTTATTGATGGGACTCATCTGAACCTAAAATACATGCTATCTTTAATTAGTACTTGCAAAAGGACATCGAGATAATCACGTAAACTCTATTATTTTCTTCATGAATCATGCCATTTAACAAGTACACATGACATCGAAAAACTATTTTAATCACTCTCTACTTTCATTTTGATATAAATAGATTTTTTTTTTGGTCCGTTGACAGCTTAGTAATTAAGGCACTATTAACTAAGCTTCTTTTAGGTTTTGCGTACATGCAGTTTTATTTATGGCTTCAGATTTCAAGATAAGACGAATTATAAAAAAAAAACAATAATAAAATTAATATTCTTATAATTCGATAAATAATGAACTTTCTTTTTAATGTTTCACAAAATTTTTGCAATGGAAAAGAAAAGTCAAAGAATATTCTTAATTAGATTTACTTGAAAACAATAAAACACAACTGATAAAGATCTTGCTTATGAAAGACAAAATTAAATTAATTATATCTGCTTAGGATAATAATAAGAAAGGAAAATTTTTTGTTTGAATTATCTTTTCACTATTACGAAAGAAACGTATTAGAAATGCTTTGAGGTTTGTATACCTCAATTTTTTCTATACGATATAATGCATCAGTAAACGTTAAAATGGCAAACTTTATTCAAAAATCAAGATGATGATATCATGATCAAAATCAAAATTATTGTTCGATGCATTGTTTTTGAAACAAATATTCTAGGTACCGATCTAATAGATTTTGACTACATTAAATAATTAGACTATAGAGTAGCCAATAGAAGTGGCACACGAGTTTGGATCATTTTTATAAGCCGTGATGAGCGTGTGTGAAAAAATGTCTCAACAGAAATCTATAGAACAGAGCATTTTGTCTGTAATCTTTTAACAAATGAATGCGGTAGCAATTTATTTAGCTTGAGAACATCGATGCTTATTACTTTGTTTTTATTTTGCTGATATGATGTTAAAATTGTTTGGTTTACAATGAAAGATAGTTATCGATATCTTCTTTCGTGGTTACGAGTCCATAAAATCAGAAGAAATTGTAACATTTTGTCAATTTTTATCTTCTTAGACGTGTTTAAAACAAGTTTTACTATGAATTTTTGAATCCATAATATCATAGAAAACGACTACTCGGCTGTGTCTCAGATTGAACTTACGAACAAATCAACAAATGAAAATTACATATTCTAGAGCAAGATTACCCACTTGTCGATAGTATACTCACTGCTGAATCCATGTTTTTCCCTATACTTTCTACTTTTTCAAAATTTAATTAAAATTTATTAGCTTTACATGTATACTAATCAATTATTACAGGAGTCTTCAGTTCTGTTCATTAGAGCGATAAAAAATAATCTTTATATATTTTGTTGACTTTCGAGAACTATGAGTACATCTTTTGTCACATGTCACGTCTGGAAATTCTAGTGCTTCATTTAAGTCATGCCGGACAAAAACTTATTTTTTGATTATCACATGATCTTCAATAAGTATAATGTATCAAAATTCAACTCATAAAATAGAATCATAAGCTTGGCACATTTATGATATGACGAAAAATCTTACCGATACTACATTGAAATTTGTTAAGCGCATCATTTTTAATAAATATACCTGGATGATACAATTTTTAGAAATGTTCTTTTAATCCTTTTCAAGTGAATGTAAAACACCGATATATTGAAAATCTTCTTCAGACATTGTTCTTTTACTCTGAATTGTGTGTTTATGAATACTGCAATCAAATGTCATATCAATCGCATCTTATTATTAGACCCATGTTTAATTAGATTATTTCCTGTTCTACGCTTACTTTCTAAACGTAACACACGAGACGACAGTATCATAGCAATCAGATGAAAGTTATCATGCATGTAAATTTCATGAAATACAAAATGGTATCTTTAGAAGCATAATGGAAATATGACATTTTCATTTGCCTAATGTTTTGTTTTGATATAGAAAATATTTTAATCAAGATTTTCAGCAATTTTCGTCAGTACCTTCATGCCAATAAAAGTGTCCCATAAGATTTCGCATGTTTTTTTCTTATTCATATAAAATTAGTAATTCAAACGTCATAAGATTTGTTTAAACATTTTCTCTTTTGAACGGTGCAAATATTTTTCTAACAGTTTTTCGTACATAGAAGACTAAGCATCGTCAACCAATACGAAATTATAGCATCATATTTTTATTGACAGCAGTTTAATAATAGTAAAATATAATTAAATGACTATATAAAGTTTAATAAAGAAGCCATTCGATAAAAGTTTAGCACATCTTCTTCATTACTCGCAATGTCTAGGACGTTTATTCAATTGAAAAAGTACATTATAGAATAATCGTGAAACATGTTTGAAATGAAATTAAATGAGAAGGCCTTTCTTTTCTCTGGCGCACATAGAAATACAATTTTATTTAAGACACACTAGTCGACGATCTTGTCTTCGTTCTCTCCAGATGCTTGTTTTTCGTGAATATCAGACAAGATTCTTTGTAATCATAATATTCAGGCAAGATTCTTCGCGAAGGAAAAGAAACAAGACTCTTGCCTGTTATTCAAGAAAAGCACAATCTTGCCTAATTGATCAGATAAATAAGAATCAGGCAAGAATAGCAAGATATTCAAGATTTTTTGAAATTCAGACAAGTTTCTTTTTTCTTTTCCTTTCAACGATTTGTATCCTATCTTAAAGAAAAATATCACGTGATGTCTTTGTATATATACTTATAAATATACAGAAGTTTGAACGTTATATTTCTTTCGTTTTAGATGATAATGAAGATGACGCTGTCGAACTGTAATAGACGTATTTTTTCAATAGATAGATTTGTTCAATGATTGTTCTCTCTATTTATTTTTTGTATGCGATACGAACTTATTCTATATTTCGTTGCGCATGTAATGTGCTTTTGTGTATTTTTTTTTAATTCGAAATTAAATTATAATAGTACCCAAAGGAGGGAGCCATATGGATGCCTAAATGAAATTCATTTTATTACAAGGATTTGTCAAATGGCAAGAAAGAAAGAATCATACCAGAAAAGTAAGAAAAAAGAATCATGCGAGAACTGCAAGAAAAAAAGAATTCAAGAAATGCAAGAATACAAGAACACAAGAATCTTCCAAGAAAGACAAGATCTGTTTTTTCAAGAAAGAATCTTGTGTAGAAGGAATGCAAAAGGATCTTGTCTGATGCTCAAGAAAAACAAGAATCTGGACAGATCGAAGTCAAGATCGTCGACTACTGTAGACTATTTAATGTAGGGGAAGTTAGCGAGAGATTCGAGATTTTCCTGGAACGATTCATCTCATCAATCGTGCCAGACAGAACTCGATGAGCTCTATCTATAGATAGAGCTCATCGAGTTCTGTCTGATACGCTATGTTCAACAAATGAACAAATGGCACGATTGATGGAACGAATCGTTCCAGGAAAAATTCAAATCTGTCGCTAACTGCCCTTACATGATATTTAAAGAATCCATTAAAAGTCGGAAAAAAAATTATGAATGACTGTATCTAATAAATAAATATGCGATCGATTTGATTGGTTACATGGAATTTAATATCGAATGAAAATTTTAACGTTTTCGTAATTAATTGCTTCCTATTGAATCATAATGTTTTCGAACTTTTTTGGAAACGAATTCCCGAAACAATCAAAAATATCTCTTCTCTTTTAATTGACATTTTATAATTGAAATCGATGATCATCAGCGGTTTAATTGTTTCAAGCCAATTTCTATATCATTAAATCTATCGTTAAAAAGTTTAGTACTTTAAAACTCGTGATTATAAAACACGAACAAAGATTTGATTGCAATTCGAGACATGCTAGTGCAACGTTTGCTTATCTTCTCAATTAACCTAAATATATTTTGATCCAGGCAGAGAAAATTTTTGCATGAAGTATTTCATGATCGGATCAGTGATCTTATATATGAAAAAAAGACTAGTCTACTCAATGTATTAATTTTTTCTTCGTCTTTTTTTTCTTTTTTTTTTGTATCTTATTCATGAAAAAACAAATTAAGAAGAACCTCATTGTTGTCTATCATATTATAGACAGGTACAAGAGTAGAATAAAAACAAACGCAAGAAATGTACCCGTTCAGCCCGGTTTTGTTTTTCTTTTTCTTTTATATGTAAGAAAAAACTTCGCTTCAATGTGGTAAATTAATAGAAATAATTGAAGAAGTGATCTTCTTTGCTTTTTTATTCTTTCTTAGCATGCAGTCAAAACGTTTCGACGTCAACAAGTTTCATCAAAATTAATTAGGTATTATTTCAAAATAGAATGTCCTTCTTGTGGTTTACAGCTTTTAATAATTGCTCTTAGTTACTAATTAATAGACCACAGACTAAAAGAAAATTTTTCCAAAGCAGGTAACAAAAGTAGAATTTTGAAAAACTGCATATTATAATCGAAATTGAAGAAACTCTTCCGTGTCCAAGGGTTACATTCATGTATAATAGACAATCATCAATAGACTGAAACTAATTGTAAAAGAAATATAACAATAGGTTTTTTCTCAGAAAACACTTCAACTCTAGTAGACCGACATGTCTGTTTACATCATCTGTAGAATTTTGTAATTTTAGGCAAGATTCAAAATGATCATTTTAAGTAAAACAATTTCATTTGTGATTCAGAAAACAAAACGATAAAGTATTTTACTCCTTTTTTAATCTACAACAAATTGTGTAGTTGCTTCTTTTTCTTTTTGTTTGAAAAGTTCAAATGAATCCTCTACGTCGTCTTCAATTAAACTTAGAATTTAAGATGTAAGAGCTTCGCATGTACCCATTTCCACTTTGATAGAATTGAAAAGCTTGTTAAGTAAATTGTTACTTCTGGCAGCTGTTTATTTTCTATCTAAACAGAATTTTTAACTATTATTTGAAAATATTCTCAGTGGACTACCTAGAAAGACAGAATTTGAATTGAATGACCTCTCGACGGGACAGATCTCTTTTTTTATTGATAAATTTCTTTGTTTCAGTGACATCATCAAAAATATATCACAGTTGACATGATAATTTCAGTTGAGATTGGAATGCGCGAAAAAAATAATTAATCGAAGAAATATATTTTTCTTTTTTTTTCTTTTTCTGCTCGTGATAACAGATTATAGAAAAACAGAAAAGAGAAGAAATATTTCTCAGATAAATTGAATGTTCCCAGGTCCCCATAGTTTAAAAAATAGACACAGTTGAATTATTTAAAAACTCCTTGTAAAAAGATGCAAGGAGTAATTCTCGGTATAAAAATTTCTAAAGTCAGATCTCAACAAAATTTCTATTAAAAAAATTAAGAAAAAAACGATTCCGAACTCAACTAAATTCCAAATTCGCGTGTCACAAATATATTTATGACAGAAAACATTTAGCTTAGTAAATTATATAGTACCAATTGAAAATATTTGATAAGCTTGATTTAGTTTTCTTTTGAGCTAAAAATATATATAGAAAAATGACTAGAGAACGAAAAAGTAGTTATTTTTCTATCCTCATGCTTCTTTTAAATACGCTTGATCTAGTCATCTTTACATTATAATTCTTTCTAGAAAGTAATTATTAACAATGGCAACTATCTCATCATGCTGTCGGGTAAGTTTAATAGAGTATTGTAAATGAATTTTTTTCAATCGCTATTTTTATGTTATTAGAGACTTTCAACAACATCTTATTACATATTTCCGGATTATACGACAGAGAGAAAACGGCTAATATGTGTCGTTTGTGGATCAGTGGCACGTGGCTATAATTTTGGTGCAATAACTTGTATGAGTTGTAAAATCTTTTTTCGTCGTAATGCATTCGCGAGTTCGAATGACTTATATTGTCGTGCGGGAGGCAGTTGTGAAATAAATCAACAGACACGAAAATGTTGTACATATTGCAGACTTCTTACTTGCTTTCGAGTTGGAATGAAAAGAGAATTGTTTCGTATAAAAGAAAATAATAATTTTCAGTGGTTCAAAGTTGATAAACAACAACAACAACAACAACAACAACATGGTGAAAAATTAAGATTAAAATCTCAATCATATGAAAAACCATCAAATAATCAAGTCATAGTACCAACAAATTCTTCTGTAAATTGCTTTCCTATTAGAATTCAAAAATATCTGATTTTTATTTTTAGACTATACGATCTCTGGATCGTTTTCAATCGCCTCATTGTTTTCAATTATCAGAAAATGATTGGTTATTATTAAATAAGTTATCAGCCGATTTTGATTCTCTTAACTATCACATTGCAGCCAAAGCCAATAAACTTCATCAACGATTATTATCGATCGGAATTCAACCACTAAAAATGCGAGCCAAAGCTTCATATATTTATGATATAACAAACACATTAACTGACACGGGATTGAAGTTTATTAAAACTATTCCGCAATTTGCTTCATTGCCTGATTCAAATAAACAAGCATTACTCGTGCGTAATGCACGATCATTTACGATGTTCTATACGCACTATCAAATGAATCTTAAACCTATGCAAACTATTCTTGAAACACCTTATTGGCAAGCATCATTGGAATTTATACTTTCATCTTCAACAATATATTTACATCAACAAGTAAAATATCAGATCGGACGTGTTTCATTGGCTGATCCATATTTAATAAAACTTATTCTTGTTATAATTGCTTTCTCAGCACACAACATCGACTACAATGATATAGTAATTAGTCAACAGTTAGATGAATACTATCACGCGCAGATACTTCATAGAAAGCAAAATATCTATGTTGAACTTCTGTGGAAATCTATGATGTAAGCAAACGTTTTTTTTTTCTCGAATTGCTTAGCTATCAAAGAGTAGTGTTTGATTGAGTTAATCTGTAATAGAAAATTTATACAAAAAAAGCTGGATTTTTATTATATTAAAAATGAAATCTAAAAATTTGTTTATTATAACGTTTTACATCTCTATTTAGACATCGATTTGGTGAAGTTCATACTATTCTTCAATTTAATACTATAATTCAAACAATACTTAAATCAGAGAAGCTTGTTTTCACCTTCGATAATAGTACGATACCATTTGAACATAAATTCTATGAAAATGTTGTAAAATCAATCAGTAGAATTCTTTAATTTAAAGAATAAAAAATGTTATTATTATTTTAATCTCATAAAAAGTAACTGTTTATTGTAGCATTGTTTTGTCTTGTATATGTATTGAAATATTTTTGAATAAAAATATCAAATGATGACAATATTTTTAGAACTTGATTGATATCTTAGTTCAAAAGACCGAAGGCAGAACTGTTCTACGCGCTTTATATAACTAGATAGTATCCGAGTTGCACTCGCATACGAAATGCGATGCGAAGCAGGAATCTGGATCCGCGAAAAATCTTTAATTCGAAAAATCTTGAATGGATTTGAAGTAGCCATAGTGTCATTCATCACTCTGAAAGCTCTATTCTTACTTAGCGATTCATTCTTAAAGATCGAATTCGATTGATCGATTAATTATCTCGATGACTCATTATCTTAGATCAGCTGTAAATGAATAGACTATAGTGGCTAACATATGTTCATGACGTTACTTAATCATTTCTTGATAATTTCTTTCATTTTCGTCATTTTGGAACGATATTTTCAGGCGGTCGAAACGTCCGATTGAAAATTAGAAAACAGATTTCTCAAGTTCGATCTTGGTACTTTCATCTCCGATTTCAACGAGTTTTCTATGATTTATGGTTCTCGAGATCATCACATCACAAAACGGCGGCTTATGATGCGTACGTCAAGAAAGTAAAAAATAATAAAAAAAAAACTCGCGACGGACTACATAAATGCTTCTGCTTCGCATCGCATTAAAAACTCGCGACGAACAACAGAAATCCTTCATGCTTCGCATCGCATTAATTAATTAAATGTAGGGATTATCACTTATGTTGAATCTGCGTTTAGCATCTTCCTGAGAGAATGTAATACGGTTTGATTAACAAGTAAAATGAATCTTTTGTTTTTTTGAACAATAGAAATTGATTTTAATGAAGTAATACATGTAGAAGTTTCCTAATGTAAAATGATTTTATTTTAACATATAATGGAAAATTTCGATCTTATGCCAAAACTTTTAAACAGATGTTAACAAGACAAAAAGTCAAAATAAAAGTTCAGACAATGATGTATTTATTGACTGTGTGTACTCATTTTGTCAACATCAAAAACAAAGTAGCATAAGCATGAACAACATAAACTTGATTTTCACTTATAAATCTATTGCAATTTAATATAACTCAATGAAATGATAATGAGTGTCATGCACTGTAATCATCATAAATGACAATGAAATTTATTCCACAAACCTATATACCTACTTTTGTATAACTCATCTATGAATTTCTACTAGACGAGATTGAAAATGATCGTATAAGATCGAAAATCTCCATTATATGTTAAAATAAAATCATTTTACATTAAGAAATTTCTACATGTATTACTTTATTAAAATTGAACTAAAATCTTATGTAATAGTACGTTCATACAAAATAGAAATTGAAAAATAATGATTCGCTGATTAATTCAAACAAAGTTACTATATAATATTCATGAAATAAAACAAAATTACAGATAAATTTAACCCCTTGAAAGAAATAATAAGAAACTCGACAGGAACTTAAGGGTTGAAATTTTTCTAACTTCTAAATTTTCCAACTCTTAGAACTACTCAAGAAAAACATTTTCCGGACGAAGGATTGCACAGACTTTGCATTTCAGCACTATAATTTATAGATGATTATTATCCTTGAGCAAACTCTCATCGTTTCAAATCCTCTTAGAAGTTTCCTGAAATAATAGATTGGTAGAATGTACACGGTTGCCAAAAATGTTTTTCCAGTGGAGGTAGCAACATGGTTTTAAGGTGGACATCTAATGAATTTTATACCAAATGAAAGCCCGTCAAAAACGGGATCTAGGGGTATATTTTAATGTTCTATAAGAGCGGTTTTAGAAAGTATGGAAACAAATACCGAGCTTTTTGAAAATCTGTTATGTTCGTATCCATCTCGATTACAAGCTATCAGCAAAGCTAACGGTCGGCATACAGATTATTGATTATTTTTATTCATTATTGTACCAGATTCATAAAAAATAAACATTGGTTCGATATATCCGTCATTCTTTAAATATTTTTACTCAGGATTTTATCTTCGAAAAACGTCTTATTAGTAGTAAATTCACCAAGTTTTCTGAAATTTCACAGTTCAATAGCTTGCCCCTCTCTAATAGAACATTAAAATATACCCCTAGATCCCGTTTTTGACGGGCTTTCATTTGGTATAAAATTCATTAGGTGTTCACCTTAAAACCATGTTGCTATCCCCCTGAAAAAACATTTTTGGCACCCGTGCAGAATATGTCTTTGCTAATAACAGAGAGACATTAAAAATATGCACATGTGAGAACGCGAATGCAAGATATGTCAATAATGACTTGTTGAGATTTTCTTCTTCAGTACAAATAATTACAGGGCTGATACTTTTTATTTCAGTTTAACAATTCTCACTCTTTGAGAAGCAATATGCGACAAAATCAAGACAGACAAAAAAGGGACATAAGTATAAGCTTTTTTGAAATGGCGGAGTTCCTTTTTCAATGAGTACTGTCTGCTATTTTGCGAAATATAACTATCAGGTGGAGTTAAATGAACCACTAGGATAATAATAACTTTCGTGAGTCTTTCTCGTAAAAATTATCATATTAGATATACATATTGAAATATGTAGATGGATTGTGCTCCGTTTTAATTATTCATACAGTTATGGTTTCAAAACAAAATTGAAAAGTCACTGACAGAAAATTACCAATAATTCAGTTACAAACAAGAAAATTGAATATCGGATTCAAATTGCAGAAAAAACGCGTAGTCACCATGTGATCTTAAGACCTATTTTTAAATAAATTTTGTTTTCAGTGACTTTTATTCGCAAGTAGAGATAAACCCGTGATCTAAAGTAAAATGATTTTACGGGGAAAAAATTCAGTTTTTAATTTTCATCATTTAATAATTTATTCAAAAACAATATTGATTATGTATAAAAATCGTAGAGAGATATTTATTTATTATTCGGTGGAAATTTGCTTATTCGTTGTAGTAAATCTTGTTGTTTAGTGTAATCGTTTTGATATTTTCGACTCGGATAATTTGTTCGAGCATGATTTATTTGTTTTTGAAGTCGTGCAATTTCAGTTTTGTGCTGTTCATCATCACGATGTCTTTTTTCGTTATTTAAACTAAGTCAATCAAACAAGAAAATAAAATTTATCGATTGAGAAAAACGACAACAACAGCAATAAAAGATACCTATGTGTCTCGTAACTATTATGCGTTTTAACAAAGGCTCCGTTTTGCAACATTTTTGTGCGTAGACGAGCATTCTCACGTTCGATGATTGCTAATTCATATTCTTTAATCTATAATTAAAATTGCGAATACAATTAATTTGACCCAAATGTACCTTTTTTTGTTTAATACGTTGATAACAATGTGCTCGTTCAGGAGGACTCGATAGATCTATTAAACCTTGTGCATTTTTAATCTATTGATAACAATAATAAAGCAATGATTATAGAAAGCAAAACAAAAAAATGAGTCCTACATTTTGTTTATGCTCCATTCGATCTTGAATATATTCTTTGTGTGCAAGATATTTACTAGCAACAGGAACTACGTTCGGATGGCCACGATACATTGTAGGTCCTTCACGCAGTCACTTGAGAAACAAATGATCGTTGAAAAACTAAGCACAAAGAATAAATTTATACTGAAATAAAAAGAAAATCAACGAAATTCTTTTTTATTTTAATTGAAAAATATGTTTCACACAATAGCATCTAAAATAATACGCGTGTTGAAGACAAATACGAGAGAAATAATAAATATTAAAATTCATTGCCTTGAAGGTTGTTTTTTTCTTTGTTTCAGATTGATTTTAAAACTATTTACATGATCAGTGTTGCCAGGAGCAAAATTTGATTGAAGAAAATGTGAGTATTTATTTTACTGAGTGACAAGAAAAAGAACGACTATTTCCGGTTTTGAATGCAATTGAAACTTGCCAAAGTATTCAAAACAATGGTATACTTGATGATTGAATGAAACGAAAAACAGAAGAAAAAAAGAAACGTTTGCACGAATTGCTCGAGTTATTCATTTATTATTATGAAACGTTTCAGTGTAGTGACTTCTGATTTCTTTTCGTAAACACATGTATTGAAAAGTGAAAGTAATTGTTTACCACTTGTAAAATGTTGTCAAACACTTCTACATACAATGAATACTAAGATGCTTTGCTAAATCATTTCATTTTCTTTTCTATTCGATAAATACTAACGCTAGAGAAATCTGATGTATGTTCGCATATTCACAGCTTCTGATCTATTTATATCAATAAGCAGGCAGTTTTAATCGATTTACTGAGAGTGCTCAGTGACGTAGGAAAATGGAATGTCGCTTTTTAAGAATCAGAACAGTTTTTCAAAGTTTTTTATTAGAAAACAAAACTTGAGGTATAAAAAGTAACCTTTTAGTATAATCTAGATAATTATCAATTTAGAAAAACCCAATAATAAACATATTATCTTCTCAAAAACTAAGCTCGTATAGCGATAAAAATAGTTCAGGGACAAAAAATTCTAGAGTTAGGATTATATTAAACTCGCTAATACGATAGACCATATTAAGTTGTATCAATATAAATGAAAAGTTTGAGGGCTTCCAAATTACTGGATCATGATTCGTAAAAATACGAACTCAAAACAATAGAACATGTCGAAATTCAAAGTTTAACTACACGATGTGTCGTTAGAATATAATAGTGACTCTATTTCTATGAGTTTTAGCGTGTTCTCTTTGTTCGAATCTGTTTAGGTTGTTATATATTCTAATCTTCCTAGATGAGAGTGTCAACATATATATTTTTACAGGCAACAGGAAATATTCTTTCATCTTTAAAAACAGGCAACCTAGATTTTCCTAAATCGTTGAGCATTGCCACCAGCATTTTTGGTCTGGAAAAATAAGGTCTTTTTATTAAAATAAATTTTCGTGCATTATTTCCACTGAAATTAGTTGTTTAGTATTTTATTTAATATTGAAGATACAGTTTGCTTACAAATTCGACGATTGATTTCGAAAGACTAACTGAATGAGTTTCTTTTGCTATTTTGAAAAAAATAATCAAAAGCTTAAAATATGCAAATATCGACTCGACATAAAAAAATTATACAATGGTGAAAATTGAATCTCTCTTGTATTTACTATTTGTGAAATAAAAAACAGTCTCAACGTCTCTGGTGTACCTAACCCTCAATGAATTTACATAACAGATCATTAAAACTGATGTAAGTATGGAAAACATCAGCACTATGTTGGTAAGTAAGTACTGAAGTTTCGTAGTACTTATTTTCAGCATGCTAATTGTTTTCTTCTATTATAACCGGGTAATTTCAAACGAATATATTTTTTATGAACAACAAGGTACTTGTCACTCGACTATGAGTACTGAGCCGAAAGAAAAATAAATTTCAATCAGCAACACATAATTACAAAGTACCCAAGGGAGTTACCTTCTATTGTTTCTAAAAGCTCGATAGCAGCTGCCTGTTAAAGAAAGTTATATTTCTGTGACTTGGTACACTTCAAAGCCAACATTTTCCTTGATATTGCATGTCATGAAAATATTTGATTTCTGTGATTGATATAAAAAATAGCTCTTATGTTTTCGTCAAAACAGGAGTCAACCACCATACTACACTTTGGCAAGTCAATAAAAGATAGATAGGCATCGATCGAAAATTCAATTGTTCTACCGATAAGGCAAAGATGCTTCGAGAATATGTCAACGATTCAATCGATATCTTGAAATAATCTCTCGAGTTTTTCCATCTCCATCGATCATACCTACGAATTTGAAAGTATTGCTTTAAAAATTGAACTGATCTCATGGATTATAAAATGTCTGGACGCTTCAAATCTAGCTAAAGTAATTTTTTTCATAGAAATATCAGAAAAGTAAAGTGATTTCATTATGAATAGAGTGTGTATAGACAATGCCATGTTTAAAAGTTTATAACAATTCTAAAATAAATATGCTTCAGAATAACCTCAAATTCGTTGTGTCATTAAATATGCGATATTCTTTGAGTCAACATCAATCTTATAATACAATACTTCACTAGATTTGTAATTTTATCTACTCTTTTTATGTACTCAAAAAGTGAGTACACTACTAAAATCGGTCAGTATGTCCGNATATATAAATCGACTCAGTTTTTCACGCTGATTCCGAATCTGATACTAGTTTTGAACTAAATCATAGCTTTCTAACGAAACATCGCCTGAAAACGGTCTCAAAATGCACAAAAACTGCATCCAGAAACCAAAGTGCCTAGTTTCTCATGATAATTTTGGCGTTCAGACATTCTAGAATGACTCATATGTTCCATGTACTTTTTGCAGTACACATAACTCTCGGACAAAATCCGAGCTTTTCACATTTATTTTCCTTTGAAGATGATTTCATCAGTTACTACTATACTGTCACATAACTTCATGAATAAACTACTCAGGATCATTGAATGATACTTAAAAATTTTGGCTTCAATTTTAAAAAATATCAATCTGCAGAGACAAACCTTTTCTATGTATTTCCTCAAGCAAAAATGTTATTTTCTAATATCGATCTAATCGACAAACTATGAAGAATGAATGGAAGTAGTAGTCGGCGACTGAAAAAAATCAATTCCTTTGTCAATAATTAAATCTAGAATTTTCCATTCACTACCTATGTTGATGTATTGTAGTCAAACTAGAGAAAGGATATTTCCTGTTTGTCTTACCATCTAAGAGAGTGTCTATCTCGCAGTGAAATTTTCCAGCACGTCGTACATAATAGATCATACATTGTGGTTAGCTTTGTATTTCTCTAAAGCACAACCTTGAAAAGTCGTTTGAAAGATTTCTCGTCTTCTATTCATGAAAAGGCTTAGAGGTAAAAGTTTTCGTAGACATGAAGAAAACAAGTCTGCTTTGTCATATAGAACATAAGTCAATACTTAAACTGAGCCGAAACTAAATTAATACATAATAGAAATTATTCGATATTTTTTCTTATAAGAAAAAAAACCAGCATTTTAAATGCATAAATTATTATTAATCAATAGTATTCGACTTAAACACTATTCGACCTTGCTTATATACCAAAACGTCGATTCAAAAATTTCTATAAAAAATTTTACATCGGATAAAACGAATTGCTTGTTAATCATTAAACGTCTACTATGCATTATAAGATAATAAAAGCAAAGATAGATAGCAATTGAGTTCGTGTGTCTTTATTTGAAATTGAATGCAATGAAAGAAAATTTTACCAATATTTAAATGTGAGGAGCAAGTAGATCACGAATAATCGAATCATTTGTACATCTACAAAGCAGAAAAACAGTAGTCGACTTTACAATTTTTCGCGAGAAAGAACGTAGAAAATCGTACCCGGAAATGAACTCTTGTTTATTGATTTATCTATCGCCACTACTATCGAGTTTTTCAATTATTTCTTTAGCTCGTCTTTTCGGATCTCGGCCACCTTTTCAATCGGTAACGCCGCTACAATCATACTAAATAAAAATATGATGCTTTTTTAAATAAAAATTCGAAAAATGCAACTAACTATAGCCGTTAGAGCATGAATTAATTCTGCTTGATTGATTTTTCCATTACATGAGAGATCCCATCTGCAAAATAAAAATGAATTTTAAACTTTATTATTAAAATTCTATAACTAACGTATCAAACACAATACCAAGTCGTACGTCTACATCTTGTAAACGACTGGCGAGAACTATTGCAATTAACAGCTCATTGAAATCAACCAGTCCATCCTTAATAGCATCAATCATATTAAAGTTTTGCCTAAATATTATCATTATATTGAAAAGAAATGAAGAAATTATTAAATATACACGAGTGAACTTTGTATTTCCGTATTTAGATGTAAAATTTGACAATATTCAATAAATGTTTTATTATCAAGAACACCTGATGGATATTTTTCAAGAAAGTCCTGTCGTCGAACAGAAATATTTAATTTGAAATTTTCTAAAAAATACAAGATTATTGTCCTACTGTATGTCATTTGTGAACTTCCGTCAATAATCAATAGAAGCAAAAAATCAAATACGTGATGACATATCGACTATGAAAATTATCTTCTTCACTAATTTGAGAAGTTGTGATAAGTGCAGAGACTTCTACAATAGAAAATAAACGAATATTATACTATGCATATATATCAGAAAAAATATTTAACCTTTTGAATCTAATTCTGTCGAAACTCGAGGTTTTTGACTTCTTCACATTTGTGAATGTTACAAAATAGACGGAGGTGATTTTCCACTGAATAAAAACACCTATGCGCTTTACTGTAAGTTATATAAACGTCGAATACAGTGTATCAATAATTAATAGAACAGTATTCATAGGAAAAAACAAGAAAAAGACCTTGTCGATAATCGTAAACAAATAGCAAACAAAAATTTTATCTACGGTTAAGGCAGTCAAGCAGCAAATAATATTTCTGTGTTTGACAGTGTTTCGCATGCTTATTGAACGATTCGATTGTAGTCATCTAGTGTTTACTCTCGTATGTCATAGGATAATCAAGAAAAGAAATTCGTGTTAACTATTTGTTTTCTTTTACTATTCAAATGTTTAGAATCGATTTGTTTATTTTTATTTCGCCGCATCAACATAATGAAAATTATGCTGTAAAGCCGAACTAGTTACTTAATTGTATGATCCGCGTGTCAATAGAGAACGATTGATGATCATGATCGACTCGATTATGTACACAAAAGGATATTTTATATTTAGTCGATTTGTTAGAACATTGAACTATTTCATAAATCTGTTCGCAAGTGAGCAATGAGAATATGTATGAATTTTGCTTCACTCGAAAATCTAAACTAGACCCATTTATTGTTGCTTTTTTTTATAAGGTTTGATTTTGTATATAATTGTTTTACTGATCATAAATGTGTCTTCTGTGCAATATAATCAAAAATGTACATTTTCTTCGGGTACGTGTAAATGGAATCTTGGTCGACGATGGCAAATAAGAAATCTTGATGATGAAACAAATGATATAGGTACACGAAAAAGAATTTTAAATTGAAAATATTTTATTACAAAAACAAAAATACACTTTAGTTTTAATGGCTGTTGATGGAAGTAATAAAGATAAAGAACAAGGTTTTACAGATGTTATTACATCGCCATCGTTATATCTAACTTCGTCATGTTCGTTCAATGTTCGATTATCATTTCAATTTAATATTGAAAATGAACAAGATGAAATTGAAGTTTTTCTCATTAAAAACAATGAAACTCAAGCAGCATCCGTAGGTCTATGGTCAGCTGTAAACTCTAGGACTTATAATTTCTCCGATGATACCGGATCACTTTGGCAACAAGCAAATGTTTCATTCAAAGCAGCTGAAGAATTTCGAGTGCAAAAATTTATTTAACTAAGAAAAAAAGTAATTAATATGATATTTTCTTTAATTTAGATTGAAATTGAAATCAGACATTCACCAGACGAGAGAACTGATTCTACAACTTGGTTTGCGATTGATGATATTCTAGTTGAAAACTGTCCAATAGGTTCGTCAATAGATAAAGATTTTCGTGTGTATCGATCAATATTTCATTTCTGCTTAGTTCGAACAACTACTACACGTAAAATTGACCCTTCGCTTCTAGCAACACGATCATGGCCTATCCGATCATATTTCAAAATCGGTAACTCTTCATTATTACGTCGTTCATTTGTTCGTTTTCGTTGGAAATTCAATGATACATCAACTACTTCTTCGCTCGAAGAATCGTTAACTCCTCGTTTTACACTTCTTTCATTTATTCTTTATATTCTATGTGCATTGGTTGGATTATCATTATTGGTTATTCTTCTCGCTATTATAATATTCACTTATCGTAAATATTGTCTGCCAAAAACAGTATCAATTACACCAATGATTGATCATCGACGTCGTTCAAGTAGCAAGAGAATCCCAACTCGTATGGGCGGTGTACATAATAGTTATATTGATCAAGATGCTCGCACAGAAAGAACTATGGTAACAACTGTTCGACCGTGTTATTAAAAGCAGCTAGCAGATCAAGAACATATTTTTAAAAAATAACTATTTACACAAAAAACGTGTTGTCTTTTTGTGTATTCAAATATCGAGTGCTTGAGGTGTTGTTTTTGCTGGATCAAGGTTTTGATGAACTTGAATTATATTTCGACCACGCCATGGTCGATCAAGTTGCACAATAATATAATCATAGACAAATTTATTTGAGATATTCTATAGGAAGCCAAAAATGATTTAATCGGATAAGAAGAAGGAAAAAAAATTCGTTCATTACTTTTTGAACTGTAACAGCAACAACACCAGATCGTTCTTTACCGGTTAAATAAAATGCAAGTGTCATGCTTCGATGACCTTTTTCGTCGAACATTTTAGCACTTTGAAAAGAAAAAGAGAAGAAATAAAATTAGCCGAACAGTAAAACAAGGAGAGATCAATAGAGAAAAGTCTCTATCATTGATTTAAAATCGATATATCGAACTCGCGTGGCTCTTTATGAAATTTACATTGATTGACAACAGAATTCAGTTCTCAAAATTTCCTTACCGAACATTATTGATTCGCATTGAACCTATTTGTGGTGTCGTATGAACCATAATTGGTGTACCTAATGCATCTTGTACCTATGCAAAATAATATATCATGTGAAACTTCAAGTTTGCCATTGTGTATAGATTTTTACGTCAGTATTAGCTAAACACATTTTTGACGCTTCTTTATAAATTCCATTCGGCGTTTCTCTTGAATAGAGTTCATGTAAAACTAAATAACACAAGCCACCTAATGCTGCAACACCAGCAACCACAACAAGAGAATAACCAGTATCTTTAGCAGCCTGTTGAGCTAGAATGATAGAGAATTCTAATAAAAAGCATTTTGTCGGAACGATGACCTACCTTTTTCTGTAAATGTCGCTACTTCACCATGAGTATCTGTCGTTTTTGATTCAACAAGAGTATTATGTTGTTTAGATTTCGAAGTTTTTTTTTCTTGTGCCGACGTTGCTAATCGTCGTTGATTAATAAAAGCTATATTACGAAATAATGATGAACGCCATTGACTATGAAATTGTTTAACAATAAAATGAACTGAAGGAAGAATCATCTTTAAAATAAACAAAAAAAAACGTTTTCAAAATTAATTGTCTTGGTTTTATTTATTGCTTTGATTAGGATATAAAAATCAATATAAAAAACAAATATTTCAAAAGGAAAAATGAATCACAGAAAAAAAAAATTTGTCAAGAAAATCAATGAAAGTATTGAACAATTTTTACTGTTTGGAAATAGATATATAAATACAATCAAATTCAATCTGCTTTTATACAATTAATATCCAACATATTCTCTTATTTAACTCATACGCTCGTAGTCATTACCACCATATTTTTCTTTCAGAATACCTAGAAATAACAAAAAAGAAACATAAAAAATATTGCTTTTAAAACACAAAAATCTTTACTTACCATATTTCATACGAACTGCATCAGCTGCTCGCAATCGTTCAGCCGAACTAAAGAAAAGTATTCAAATTAAATTTTTATTTAATAAAAACTATTAAAATAATCCACGGAGGATTATAATAAAAAAAAAACATAATGTAACTTCGGTCGTGCATCGATAATGCCTGTCGATATCTCAGAAACGTCTATCCCGATAGGTCAACTACATACCGATTTTCAGCTGCAACTCGTCGTTCTTCCATGCGTTGATCATTTTCAGCATCTCTTTTTCTTTCTCTAAAAAAATGCAAAGTTAAAACTATGTTCATTGATTCGATTTTTATCATCAGCTTACGACGCCATTGAATGTGCTTTACATTTTTTGCAAATACAGCAAACGACAGCTATTATACCAATTAAAACGACACCACCAACGACACTAATAACAATAATCCATGTTTTAATTGTTGCTAAATATACGCAGCGTTTTATTATATTATCACACACACAAAAAAAATATGATCTGATTTTACTTACCAATACATGTTTCTGCTAGCAACTCAGATATGTCACAAGGAAGATTAGTGTCGCCGATCGTGTAGTGAAAACATATCTTGTTATCATTACAAAACGCGCAGTTTGATACAGCCAAACATGACTTACAGGTTCCGTTGGATTGATCTCTACATGAATCACTAACGACGAAACTGATGGTGATGCTGATAATAGCAAAAATAAGATATAATTTTATCATCTAAAATAGCAAAGATTTATTAATTTGAAAAAAACAAATCATTTGTTTCTAGTTTGATTTAATTATTAAAAGTGAAAATATCATAGTTTTAATCGTGAGGATAATCGATTTGAATAAGTAGAGGAGAAACTTGTTCAGCAAGTTCTTTTGTAGCGGCGCATAAAACGCGACGATGAATGAGATTTAATGGAGCACCTAAGAAAATAATATATATTTAATCTATCAATAAATTAATTAATTTTACCTGACGGATCACAAGTATAAGCACCAGCTTCTCGAGCGATTAAATCACCAGCAGCTATTAAAAAAAATCATGTTGAATAAAAGACATAATATTGAAATCCTTTTCTTTTCTACTTACCATAATCCCAAATATGTACACCATACTCGAAATAAGCATCACAGCTACCTTCAGCTACTAGACATAAATTCAAAGCTGCACTACCCATAGCGCGAATACTAAAATACGAACAACAAGAATAACTTCCAGGTTTTGGTTTTTTTAATTTTACCTATGAACTTTTTCTACGATGGTTTCTAAAGTTTTACATTTGGTGTCAAGAATAGCAGGATCACGATTCGGACCATATTCACCCAGTATTTGAGATAGAGAAAGACCTATAAAATATACGAAATAAATTATTTCTATGGATAAAATTCATGTAAACGCATTCAAGGGTATTATAGAATCAGTAAAAATGTTGATTTTTTTCTTGCAATCGCGTACCTTTGTTCATTTTTATTTTAAACTAGAAAATTATTTGTAAATATATAATTAGTTATTCTCTATAATAAGTAAAATGAATACTAACTTTTTTGTCCGGAACATTTAATAATTTGGCCATTTCTAAATGCTCCTCTGCCACGAATAGCTGAATAAAGCTGATCCGTTATCGGATTATAAACTATACCAAGAACAACTTGTTTACTAATTGCAAGAGCAACCGAAATAGCGATAAACGGAAATCTGATCATAAGAAAAACAGCTGATCGTAAACTATGAAAATTATACTATTTGTGTTTTACCCATGGACGAAATTCGTTGTACCATCGATCGGATCAATAATCCATGTTGGATCATCAGTAAATGATGATTTAGTTCCCAATGCAGTAGATTCTTCTCCAATAAATCTTAAGTTAATTTCACTTCGATTAAAAATAAAAATTTTCCCCTACGATTTTTACTAACTTATGTGCAGGAAAACTTTCCCGTAATCGATCTATTAAGATCTCTTCTACACGTTGATCATATTCTGTTAGAAGATCAGCTGCGCCTTCTTTGGTTTTCACTTGTTTTGTTGCTGTAAAACCTTCGCGTACAAGCTAAAACAAAAGCATTTTCCCAATGAAATATCACAACAGGAAAAACAACGTACTTTGCCAGCTGTACCGATGCCATCAAGTATTGTTCTATAATAAAGATCAATATCGTGTTGAGTCATCTAAAATGTGACAAAACAATTGAAACATCATACAATACAACATAGTGAAGGAACACAAAGTCAACTGCGATGTTTCTTCAAAAATATGTGCTTGATGATAAAGGCTTTCCTTATTCGCACGATAGATAATTTATATTCGTCCAAACGAGTTGAAATTCTTCTGATAATCTTTGCAAGAACTTATACAAAACATCATGGAAATACTAGAATTTATTTTTCCATGACCCATTCCATAGATCAAAGTTCGACCCACTGCTGTGATAGTAGATTTCCTCAGAATATATTTTCGTTATAAAGATTGATATTTTGCTCCAACAATTTAGTATTGTATGTTTAATTAGATAAGCAACGGGCTTTTTGTTTTCTCTTTATTCATGAGAAGTTTTAACAATTAATTTCAATTTAACTTCACAACGAAATGTTGTTGAGAGAGCTCTTTCAGCTTCCATGCTGATCAATTTAATTGCTTCACCATGGTTTTTCAATAATACACTCTAAAATTAAATTAGAATGAAAATTAGACCCAAACAGAAGGAAAATTCTACATACAACATCACGTTTCAATTGTTTCGCTCGAGGATAAATTATAAATGTCATATTGAGAACATCATTTTCATCTAGTTCCCATCGTTCACTAGTCTAAAAAGAATACAAGAAAATATATACATATCTTATTGCATATAAATCGATACATAAACTTTCTTTGAGAATAAAAGGTGGTGAGGGCCAGATCGATATGAATAATGCCATACGGAAATTTAACTAATCAAAGGATGAAGGTGTTTCAGTCCAAATTTTGGTTTCTTACTCTATAGAATAAACTTTGTGACACTTTCAAATTATATTCCAAGAGTTTATTTTGCAGTAGTTCCTTATCAACTCCCTATGACAATGTTCAAAAACTATCCAAAATAAATGTGGAAACTTTGGATTTCATCAGAGAGTTATGTGTACTGCCATGGTTCCCGATTACTTTTGAAAGTGAGGGGGGCTAAATTTTGGCAGAAACTATATTTTTTTTGGCAGCCAGTATACGTCAAAAAGCAAACCCTTGATTTATAATATCATCATCTAACTTAGATGATCTAAATTCATTTTAATTAAAAATACGTAAAAACAACATATGTATAAAAAGTAATATTTAAAAAAAATCTGAAATGATGTCACATATAAATATCATCCCAGAGCTCCACGTGACGACCAAAATATTGCCCGTCTCGCTCAATTTTCAGTTTTATGATCCCGTCCTGTCCCGGGACGGAATTCGTCCCGCGTCCCGCGGAGCTCTGTATCATCCCATGCTACTCAGTTTTCGTCAAAGCGAACGGTTATCACCACTTCGATGCGGTTTCTCTACGTTTATCTTTTTTTTTNTTTTTTTTTCATATTTTTTTTCTAACTCAATCTGTTTAGTATATACATAGTCATGGCAGTTCAAAAAAAATTTGAATAAGTATTCCATAGTGCATTCTCTAACTAATATAGCATGATTAATTTTCCTGTTGGTTATTTATTAGCGAACAACTAATTTTATGGCGCCACTTTTAATAAAATTCAACATTCGGAAACTAAGTGATTATAGTGAATATATCAGATATCTACGGCTTCAACGACATGGGACTGCGTATAAAATAGACAGATTCAGAGCGCCCACCAACAGCGGTGAAATTTCTGGCAGAAGTAACACATTGAAAGGCTAGACTTTCTGCCAGACATGAGAAATAGACTGAATAGACTTCTCGGTAGAAATAAAGTAACAAATAGAGTGAGTGAAGTTTCTGGCAGAAATAACAAATAGCAAGGCTAGACTTTCTGCCAGAAGTAAAAACTATACTGAATAGACTTTCTGCCAGAAATTACAAATAGACTGAATAGACTTCCTCGCAGAAATAAAATAACAAATAGAGTGAGTGAACTTTCTGACAGAAATAAATAGAATGGCTAGATTTTTCGACAGAAGTAAAAGGTAGAAACTACAGATTTTCTGGCACAAATAGAAAATAAAACAGCGGAGTCACAAACACAAACGAATAACTGCAGAACGAGAATGTTCATTTAACAACAGAATGCATAAATCAACATTTTTACTAGAAAAGAAACATCTTAATTGACGGTACACGAACGTACTGTAATCAAGACTGTTCGAATAACCCAAAATATAGCAAAACTTTTCGCAGAAACAACTTTTTATTTGTTAAATTTTGTGGGGGGCTGGCNCCAAAATTATCATGAGAAACTAGGCACTTTGGTTTCTGGATGCAGTTTTTGTGCATTTTGAGACCGTTTTCAGGCGATGTTTCGTTAGAAAGCTACGATTTAGTTCAAAACTAGTATCAGATTCGGAATCAGCGTGAAAAACTGAGTCGATTTATATATCTTGTGGATAATTCTGAGAAAAGCGGTTTTTTTTTGAAAAATCCCTGTACTCCCCCTCAGGGATGATCTGATCAAAACTGACAATTTTTCCGATAACTCAGCCATTTCTTGACGGATCCTTCTCATCTTCGAACTCGACCTAGATATTGATGAGACAATTCTGTGCACAAAATTTTACTTCAATCAAATGTAATTGTGAAGAGTTATCGAATAGACGGACGGACATACTGACCGATTTTAGTAGTGTACTCACTTTTTGAGTACACAAAAAGAAAACAATTCTCGAATATCACTAGGCGTAACAAAAAGAAAAATACATAAGCCCTAACCATTTCTAATTAACAACGAAAAACAATTTCATCTGGTCGACAAATCATCTTATACTTTACAAACTATTATTTTCTGATTTCGAAAACTTACCATCAAATAACTATATGGAATTTCGTCTGGTAAATATTCTAACATTTTTTCACGTATGCACATTTCTGCTATTTCTTGTGGATATTGATCGGTTACAAAATTTCGATGAAACATCCACGGTTCTGATTTTGTACGTGAGAAAAGATATTTCT
This sequence comes from Rotaria magnacalcarata, assembly GCA_900239745.1. Classification (NCBI taxonomy): domain Eukaryota; kingdom Metazoa; phylum Rotifera; class Eurotatoria; order Philodinida; family Philodinidae; genus Rotaria; species Rotaria magnacalcarata. The sequence continues at coordinate 111,753 of OENM01000087.1, forward strand.
AAAGAAAGAAAAGAAAAATCATCCATAGCATGGCGTTCATAGTTGTGTTCAAAAATAAGCAACTAACTCGAATGGCTGCTACGCCTCGATTTTGTTTAGCGGAAATCATAAAAACTTGATTAAAAAATGGCCACGTTGCACGATCTCTTGTAAACAAACGAATTTGTGATAGTTTCTTATAATATAAATGCCAATTGGTTGTTTCCATCACATCTTTTTTAAATTCAAATGGACTAATATCTTTCATTGATTTATAGGGAACATGAGTCGATACTTCATCTGAAAGTTTATCTAATGTTAATTGTTTTTCTTCATGTAGAGATATTAATTCTTTAACTTGATTGTCTTCTAAATCAAGATTAACATTTTCCAATTGAATATCTAATAGTTTCTTTTCGTATTCTCTCATATCGGCTAGAAGTAGCTCTCGTTTAACATCGTTTTCTGTTTTTGGCAACGGTATATTCATTTCATGAGCTGTTTTAAGAAATAAACGTTCCATATCAAGTTCACCATTACGATGATATGGTGAATCAAGACGATATGGAATACCATTGAGTGAACCATCGGTAAGAATTGTTGTTATATCAAGTAACATTCGCTTACGTTTTATCGAATCAACCTGAAAAGATATGAATTTATTTTATTAGTCATTCAATATAAAATTTCTTACTTTATTTAGAATAAGTATAGCTTCTTTCTCTGGATGAGCATAGAGACATTTTAATATTTCTTCGTCAAGTTTAAAACGAAGCCAATGATTACCAACATCATGTACAACACAAACTAATAGAAAAGCGAATAATTAATTAAAGAAATGATGTTTTTAACCTACTTAAATCTGCATCCCATAAACATGAATGAGGATCGAGAATCATTGATTTATCGAGATTATGTCTATAAATATAATATACTTAAATAGAATTCATTCGACATTGATTTACCGTTTTTTTCTCCATGGTGCAACAAAACCAGGTGTATCGAGAAAAACCTACAATACTCAGTAACTAAAGAAAATCCTTCATTGCGAGAGAATATTTCTTACAATTTGTTTATTTGCATCGGTTAAAACTCCTGTAATCCGATGTCGAGTTGTATGTGGTCGTTTCGATACAGATGATATCTAAATAGAAACATTTTTTAAATTACAATCTAAAATAGATTTTGATTAAATAAAATCATCTATTCATTAATCTTACCCTCCAACCCATGAGACGATTGACAAATGTACTTTTTCCAGCATTAGGTGCTCCGATAATAGCTACTTTAAGTAGTTCAGCATCGGGTGGCATGTCTGGACTAAGAAGCGCAATAGCAGTATGTTCAGCTAAAATATAGAGCAAAAAGTGTGTATTGACGATTTTAATGCAATAAAAACAATAACCTGATCTTTCTTAAACACATACCATTAGTTCGTCCGATCAATGGTTTACTTAAATCAAATTTTGACAAAGGAATTATTTTTTCATTTGCTTCAGGTTCGATATGAATCGGTCGACTGACCATACTTGAACGCGCATGTCGACAAGTAAAAATAGCGGTTCGATGTAATGTTATCATTGTTGATTAGTAATACAGTAATCTAAAAGCAAACAGTGTTTGTTTTAAAGAACTACTAGACTTTCGCAAATTTTTTTTTATCGTCTGCTCTCGAACATTTGAGTCAATGATTCACAGTGTGCCTTTTCGTTTCATCAATGTTCTTCTTATAGTGTGTGGGGCCAGATGGCGCTGACTGACAGATATCCTCATACTATATTCTACATTGCGTATAAAACAAAATAGTTAAATGAATATACGTTTTTATTTCTTTTGACTTATGAGCAATCTTTGTATCAATATTTTTTTTTCCGAACATGAACTGACGTAATTGTGTCAATGACTATGATGGCTTTGATTCTAATACAAACGGATTCAAATTAAGATTTATATTATCGTCGACAACTAAGTATAGCACAAGTGAATGAAGTCGATGATGTTTTGAATAATGATTTCATCAATAGTAAAAACCATCAAGATTCAATAGACAGTGTAAGTTAGGAACAAAACAATTGCAAATATAATCAACAGAGCAGGAGTATAATAAAAAAAACATTTTTCTCAAACAAAAACAAAAGAAAACAATTTAAACACTATAAAATTAATCTATGTATCGTCTGTTCGCATTGAGTTTCGAATTTATGAATGTTTGACCAATTTTTTTTTTTGGTAGAGAAATATTCTGTGTAATATAATTTATGAAAAGTGACCGCATGCACAAAAATGACCTATTCTAATAGGTAGATATTTTTAGGTATTCGAAATTTAATCATTTTCTATGACGCACAATCATATTGTTAAGAAAGAATAAAAATAAAATACAATGTAGTATCTTTTTCTAATTTCGATTGAATGGCTTCTACTATTCTCAACTGTGTATGGTCAATCACTAGTAGAGACATTCGATAAATAAATTCTATGATTTAATTGAAGATATGTTACAATAATGATGTTAGTGTTATGCTATGGATACAAAGAATTGTTTTATTCGTTTATTTCTTATAGGCATAGTGAGCAAATGCATTGAAATGGAAGCTAAGAAGAAAAAAATTAACTATTCAGGAAATCTTCATTTGAAAATGCATTTATTTAAATATTTATATTTTAGAAAAATGCTCTCACAATAACCATATGGTTTTGAAAAATAAAAAAATGATGCCGTAGGCAATGTTGAAACTTATATACGATTAACATTTTGTCATTATACCGCACATGAGTTTGTTTTTCATCTATTGATCAATGTCAAAAACAAGAAATTGCGATTGATATAGAATCGTAGATTTTCGTATGATATTTATTATCAGTCATACGTCCAATGATACTTCGTTAAAAATTGATAATAGTCATTTTAGAAAATGCTGTATGAATTCGCTTTTTAAAAAAGAAAATATTTTCATGAAATTAATATAAAAAAAGAAAGTTTAATAGAACTTCAAAAATAGTCTATTTTATATATTCATACGGAAAATCACTGGGTGGATAGTCCAACAAGCTACTCTGATTGTCATCGGTCGGTTGAACTTGTTCATCAGCTCTGGCTACATGTGGTCGTTCAAGTATGTCGAGTAATGAACGAAAACGTGTGTCTCGACAAGCATTTCGTTGGACAATACAATTTTCACGTTGTTGTAAAGCGCATAATAACTGACAATCGAGTGGTGTTCTACGTAAATCAATGGTTTCTACAAGTGTTCGATAATCAGCTAAACAGTCAACTTGAACGATGAATGCATCGTCACGTTCGAGACTTCGCAATAGATTTTCAACTTCGTTTGTACGTAATTTCCGTGATGCTGGTCGTGTAATTGTTCTTGCAGTAGCAATATTAGCGGTTTTTGGTCGTTGACGTTGACGACTTGCTGGCGGTGTAAGAGTCGCTGATCCAAGAGTTCTTAGAGCAGCTTGTTCGAATATATTCGTAAATGGTTGATGAGGATTTACACTAGTTGTAGGACGTCTTTTAATATTAACATCTTGATTATCGCTTTCGGCTTGATACGATGGTCGTGGATAAGCCGATTGAGCACGGTTTGCTATTAAAGTACTCATACTTCAATGGATGCTGTTAAAAGAATGTATCGTATGTTTTCGATGGATAACAATTGATATTTTGAGTTATGAAAATATTTCTTTTTAACTTCACTTCTAAATAGCAAACAGAACCAAAAAATAAAATATTTAATGCTGTTTTTTTTCTTTTGACAAAAAAATCTTACCGAGTAACGCACTTACTCTGTTCCGATGGTGAATGAAGATTTTAATAGGTAGTATAAATAAGAATAAAAAAAAAAGATCAAACAAAATCAACGTTTTTCATTCGTCATCATAGCATTCAAACATCAACGTTTTGTTTGTTTCTCACTCTCTCTCTCTCTCGTTTGCATGCCACGCACGGGTCAGACCCTCTTCTATCCTAAACTACTATCAATAGCAACCTGTTTTTCTTCCTCTTGTGCTTTAATTTTTTTCTTCTTATACTTATAATTAATGTCGTCGGTAACGAATGCTCTTAGTTCTTTTTTTTTCTCTTCTTTTTTCATAATATACTGATTTTATATGAAAATGAAACCATTGAGTAGTAGACATACATATACATATAAATATCATTGAATCGATCTTGAAAAACTGATTTTTCAAGTGTTTATGGAAGTATTTTTTTGAAATATTTTCTTCTGTTTTGTTTTTCTATTTGTTTAACAACAGCGGTTAAAAACTAAATCACGCATGTTTATATTATGATCGTGACTGTTGTGTCGATCAGCATGAAAATGAGGACACGAATTTTAATATCAACAAAGAGAAATGAACCGTTGATGTTTGCAATTGACACAAAGAGAATAACAAGAATTAAGCGTATAGGAATATTTGTATTTTAAAATAAGAGCACAACAACCAAGAAAAATAATTTATGTATAAATTTTAAAATAGTTTGAGATTTCTAGTCTGTTCAAAATTCAATTATAGATATATCGAGTATACAAAAAATCGAACGACACGATGGACATGGACATGTTGATTGAAGCCATGTTTCAGGTCTTGCTTGATCTTGTCTACTAGCAAACCATTTACCTAAACATTCAAGGCACCACATGGGTCGGCAAAAACATGTTTTACATTGACCAACATTCGGTGCATCACAATTTTTGACTAATTTTACATTAGCATTAGTTTGTAAACAGCCAATGCATGTATCGAGTTCCTAAGATGAAAAGAAAAACGAAATTATTAAAATATTAGAAGAGCCAACATTGATATCGTACTTGATGAGTTGCTGGCAATCGATATTTTGGATTTCTCATTACATGTTGTCGAAAATCGTCCACAAATAGATCACTTAGAGATTGACGTACGACAATATTTTTTACATTTTCTATATGTGTTTGGAGTTTACTTCGTAAGTCATCATATTCACTTGCTCGCAATCTAAATTCAGTGATAGACATATGAAATATCAGGAAAAAACCTAATTTGCTTCATTTATTCATTCATGTCAATCGATTCATATGCTTACGCAAAGAGAAAAAATAATAATTAGTCAAATTATGACGAAATGTTCTTTTTTTTCTATTTGAAAGGTACTAGTTGCACTTCTTTGTTCTACTCAGCTGCACACATTGAAATTTTCCTTTATGTAAAATGGCGTAATATTTCATTGTGAAAGAGAAAGAAATACAAAAATTAATAGTTGCACCAAAATAAAATAAAACTTTGTAGTGTTTTCTCATTATAATTTGCTATAGGAATGTAGCGGAAGATTAGGATTTGTCTGCAGGCAACTCCGCGTGAAATTCTCTAAAAAAACATTCGTAGAAAAGTACGTACTATTTCAATTGAAACAACTCATTGTGTACAACTCTTGAATTCCTGAAGAACAGATGAGCATAAGGAAACTGACATTTATGCTTGGAAGTTGTTAAAAGTGCAGGTTTACAGTAGGTACTACTTAGTAGAGCAAGTGCCACGTCCGGTTCGATTCGACTGATTTCAGAAAGTTTTCCATGTTACTTAATTTTTCATTAGTAAGATACTATGCAATTCTTTAAAGGAAAGAAGGAGAAATAATTTCATTAGTTACTGTTTATAATGTTTTCACAACCAGAACGTTGTGACGCATTAACAAACTCAATCTTGAAATTATACGGTCAACTCTATGACTTGAAAAGGCTTCGTGAACTCCTCGGTTTCGAAATAGTTTCAATTTGAATTGGTCTAAAAATTTCTTCGATGATTTCAACCAGGGTGGCCAGATCTTCTGAAAAGTAGGCGAAAATTCTGAAATTTGAAGTCCTTTCTGAATTGTTTCCGAATTCGAAACTATTTCAGGTTCCAGTTTTGCTAGTGCAGTTCAATACAATTATAACACATTACTATTATAGATGTATATTGCGGT
>OENM01000087.1:117772-143791 GCA_900239745.1 Rotaria magnacalcarata
AAAGATTTGTTATCGATTGATGAATATTCATCTTTATAGTGACAAATCTTTGGAAATGAAATACCAGTCAATGACATAAAATTAGTAGAGTAGTTAATGCCAGCATCTTATACAAAAGTCGCTAATTCACAAAAAAATGATCTTTCTGATAAACTTCTGATTTTTCAATTTTCGATCTGGCCACCCTGATTTCAACTCTAGAAAGAACTCAACAGTTGCGCACGTGCTCACTGTTTAAGTAATTTATTACAATAGAATAATGATATGCAAATTATCGGAGAGAGAAATTCTCGTGTTCCTACTCTTGTCGGTATCGAAAGGCTTCGAATATTTGTTTTATTTCTCTTACCTAATATAGAATGGTTTAACACCATCAAGATAACTTTTAACAACTAGATTAAGATATTGTGTAGATAACGATACTTCTTCATTTGTCTCTTGTAAATGTATATCATGTGCAGCAACCAATTCGACACGTACATTTGATTGTTGAGCTATATTAACATGATACAATGAACATTTTAATATCCATGAATCAAGTACATAGCAACGAACATTTGATGTTGCGGTACCACACGTAAATTTATCATATCGACGAAATTCAGTATTTATCGATGATTCAACTGTATGCCATGTTTGTTCTGGTTGTTGACTGTTTGTTTGAATAAATAATCGTAATTGTCGAACAATAGGATGCATATGACAATCGTTTAAATGCCATCTTAAAACAATCAATGATGTTACAATGGGAATAAGAAGGCAAATGTAAAGAATAAGTCGAAAAACTAGTGAAGTTTGTGTGAAAAGATCGATAGGAACATTAGTAACACCGGAAGACCAATCGCAGTAATAGAGTAATACTAGTACATAACCAAATGGTAGAAAACTATGAACGAGACATTTAATTGAAATACGTTTTATATGGTATCGTATGAAAGATATTTCTTCGCTTTCAACAAGAAAATAAGAGAAAATATTTTCGATAGAAAAGCCAGCTGTTATAAGTTCACTTGGTGGTAGAATAATAATAAATGCAATAAGAATGTAAAGAAATGTTATTATAGAAAGTTCTGATGCGTTGATATGATCTGAAAACGGGTATGACATTTCAATACCAATCTACAAAAAGAAGAAAAAAAAAACTACTAATCAGTCCGCAATAAAAAATAATGATACCAAAAAAAAATCACAAAAAATCGTTTTGAAATACAATAATCTTAATAAATTTTAATCAACTGATCGATTGTTACTGGTTGATGTGTTGTTGGACATTGATGATAACGATTAACGTACTCAGTGATACATTTATGACAATAAACAAAACCCGTACCGGGTAATGCTGTTGGAATATTGCATGGTTGTCGACATAGAGGACATTGGCGTCTACCAATCGGCGACGGTGTTCGAACAGTACTTGGCAATGGTGGACAAACAGTTGCACTGGTTGAGTTTTGTTTTCCGCCATTTGTATTATTCCACCATTCGACAAATTGAACAAGAAATAAACCACTAGATATAACTTGACTGACAATCGAAAAAAAGCGACTGGAAGAAGTCGAAGCTGGAATGACTGGTGATGGATCTTTGGCATAGGTTAGTTTAACACCGGCTAATTGAAGTGCTGGACTATAATATTCAATACGACCGAAAGCGTAACCTAATCGATATAGCCAACAAACACCTTCGATAAAAACCTTTTCAAAAAGACAAAAAAAAAGATGTAATTTTTATCACTATAGATGATTCATTTTAAAGATGATAATTACCTGTATTTTAGGTAAAATTTGAAGCATCATATAAAATGTAGCATTACGATTATTGCTATTCATAGACATTTGTTCATATAACAAATCAAGTTTGAGTTTAACATATGGTAAGAATACAGAAAAAATGAGTGAACGTAATCGATTGTTAGCTGTTCTTCTCAATCCATAAAAATGTTCACCGATTAATGCTGAATAAAAATTTAGATAAAGCCATTGAATGATACTCTCAATAATCAATATAAATTCATCTTTATATTTATAAAGCATTCGAAGTAAATTAGATACTGGACGAATTTCATGTAAAAACTTAAGAACCTGTCGAAGACAAGGGCGCACTAATTCAGTCAAACGTTCCTGCGCAAGTAATTCGAAGACACTGGGTAAAGGTGGTGAAGTTACAGTTGAAGAAGTAAAATTTAATGTTGAATTGATATTTGTAGATGACATGTTGATTGTTTTCAATCAAAATTCAGGAGGAATTCGTGTATTTCCTACCTACAAACACGATATCTCGGTTCATAGACATGGCAGAAGCAGAGTTGGCTGGGAAGTAGTTTCATTTGAAATTGTTTTATTCATTCGATAATTCGCACTGTAGATGGTGCTAATGTGCACTAGATCCGAGTTTGATAAAGCACAATAGCAGGACTCATAGCTTCAGAAAGAGACGCTTCAACATACTTCTTTTCTCTTAAAATATTATATGCAAATTACAACGAAAAAAACAGTGATTTGCAATCCTTCAAAAAATTTTTGTCAACCACTGATGCTGCTAAATACGTTCCACCCTACAATTGCGCCTCGAGAAAGTAAATGTCTTAAAGAGTTTTAGAAAATAGTTCGTTTGTTCATCACTTATTTATCACTCTGTCATACAGTTCATTACTAATGCTTAAATAGATTTTGTTTAATTGTAGTGAAAGATGTTATTAAAATTTTTGAATGACTAAAATCTAAGAAAAGTAGTTTTATTTAAATTAAACAACGATTGGTGAGTATTTTTTAGCCGCCATCTCCGTTTACACGGGTAGCAACAACTGTTTTAAACAGGAAGATTGTCAACAGTTGTCGAAACAAACACTGCACCTATAGCGTTACTATATATCTTCCAATGTCTATTGTTTAAATACATCGATGCATCATATCGCTAAATTTTATTGGTATAGCATAGACATTATTCAGTAAAAACTTTCTCCACTATTCAGGTTTGTCTCACTCCTTTTTGTTTGCGCTTATGCTAGCTGAAAAAGTCAAATCTTTGTTCGCTTTTTAATGTAATAAACAGAGAGAAATGGATGTCTACATGAAAGAGATACTCTACATCAACAAGCGTATAGATTTACTAAGAAAAATATTAATATCACTCATAAGCCTCGTGATAGAACGATGTGCATATGTATAAAGGAGATGAGACATAAACGAACACAGATTAGTCCTACTAATAACTGCTTAGACATACGCACAGCAGATTGGATAAAGAAACAAGGGTTTCAGAATTGATACTGTGTTTTAACTTTGCAAATAATAAAATAGTTATAGTAATAAGACATTTAGCATGAAAAATAAAGGATTAAGCCTACATACGTACGTATATTACACTGTAGGTGTGAGCATAAAGGGTTCGATCTAAATATGCCAATGTAGTTATAAGGATTTGTATATAAAAACAAGAGCGTAGTTATTGGGCTAAAGATTTTGGTATAAACTCAGAGTTTAGTTAGGCAAATATTACATCATCGGGCGCTTGAGATGAAGAATTACATATGGTAATTTAGATAGAACTTAAGTTGTGAAACTTGGAAAAAAATTTAGATTTTCTTATGGAATATAGTTATTTTCAGCGTAGAAGAGATGCAGAATCTATAGGACTATTTATAACTGTGTAATCTTTAAAGATTTTTACTTTGTTAATAACGAAACTCAGTAATCTTTTCCAGTATTTATCATAAATATGCAATATCACATAATCCTCTTTCTTCTTCTCGTATCGGCTGACAATGTGAGATAAAGGCTACCTAGGAAATAAGAACTCTGTAGACTATAGCACAGTCTGCATAGGATCTTTATGATTATGATCAGTACAAGTTCCTATAAGAAATGGCACTTCATCACATAGCACCGAATGATTTAGCGATTCTACATGCAACAAAAAGTCATGCCATGCACTCAAAAAAGTGGCCCAATTTTTAATTCAAAATTTGTTTTCAACTGAAAAAGGACGTACGTCCAATAAAATGTATTTCAATATTGAACTATTAGAAATCAGGTATCCGTTACATTGACTGTAGTTATATGCTCTTCAACGTTATTGAAAACTGATTTCGACAAAGTAGCAATCATCAATTGATGAGCTATAACAATCACAGGAATTATAGTGCTATATAGTATGCTTAATTATATAAACTAATCAGAATCTATTTGTTTAATAGTTATAATCGTTCATTTAGACAGAAAAACACCATTTTGACATGAAAATTAGTTGATTACTGGTAAAACTCTTAAGTCATTAAAACTAGCGGCTTTTTATATAACCACCGTTAATGAGCGTTCGTGTATGAACACTTCGCCATAGATGGACTCATCGGGCAAATACTGAATAGGTTATTTTTGACGCCATCTATAATAAATGCATAAACAACTTCGGAAATGTCATGCCACGCCAATAAAATCGCTCCTACAAAAAATTGTTCGTTGTGCTGTACGAACGATCATAGAGATTGGTTGTCTCCATCTCCATCCTTTAATATAACTCTGAACTTTTACTTTACACCAACCTGTTGTTATACGCAATCGGTAAAAAAAAGAGGACAGAACAATACAGAAAATCAATATTTTTTTACAGATTGAGAAATCGCATGGTATTTTTACTAAACACCTTAAAAAATAAACTGGACAAGACAGTGTCGTAATTACTATGAATTTGCTGCATACAATACGATTTTTCAAATATAACTGTAAAAATTTTTAGGAAGAAATAAAACAGTAAGTCAATTGTTAGTATTTTTTCTTTTCATTTTGTAAATAAAATTATATTTCTTCACAAAACAAATAGGTGAATGCATCGTTCAAGTGATCTAACGGATGAACCTAGCCGTTTCAAACAATTCGCATGGGAGCAATGGGAGAATCAACCATTTGCTGTTATTTTCCGGTATGTAGAAAATGAACCATACGGAAATATAGTAACATTTTAGCAAGCAAAATACTAGTGTTGTTACTTCGTTGTTAACTTCATAGCTTCTAGAAGTGACTAAGAATTCAAATTTTATGATAAGCAATAATATGTAAAATATTTCTGGAATGTACGATATGAGAAAAATGACTTGTGCAGAATTTTCAAAATTATATTTCAGTTCTCTGATTATATTTCATTCGTTTAGTCCCGGCACTTATGGTCTTGACCGTTATGTTGTCAAACGTTACGTCGAACAAGTTTTAGGACAATGCGAACGATGGAAACAATTGGCACCCTATTTTTACAATATCACACCATCGCCTCGTGCGTACACAATAACTTCCTATGAAGTTGAACTAATGCAAAGAATACTAGATTTTCATCTCAATAATACATTACATTTACGAATTTCAACTACCAGCGATCAGTTAATGGAATATGATGAACTCATTGATTTCATTCGTCGTGCTCAAGACTATGCTCGTGCACATGCAAATTCTACGAATAATACTCGTTTAGTTCCAGGAAAAAAAACTGCAGTTCCATCTATACCGAGTATTCATTCTTCCTATGTTTTACCGCCATCGGCAAAAACGATGATGCCATTTCTACCGCAGCCGACAATATCAAAAACGAGTCCAGTGAAACCCATACTCTCTAGACCTCCGGCACCTTCAACAATAGCTCCTGTATCTTCAGTACAATCGAACAAAACTTCCAACACATCAACACAAATCAATGGCCATAATACACCGCAAACATCAGTTGATCTTGCTACTCGATTACCGTCAAATGTTCAAGTCAAACCTAATCTGATATCACCACCAAGTACTATTTATTTTCAAAATAAATATATATTTGTTACTATTGTTGTTTGTTTTTTATTCATTTAGATACTAATTCATCGTATCCTACTCCGCCATCATCAAATCCAACTAGTCTTGTTATTCCACCTGAACTATGTCCAAATACATTATATCATGCTAAAATCGATGGTAGTGGTTGGGTACAAATCAATAATGTTTTTCTTCCATTTATAATGAAATATCGTCAACGTCTTGTACCCTATCAAGTTCTTGTGTCTTGTAAAATACTCGAATCTGAAGAATTACGTCCGATATTAACGCGTGCAACACTAGCTGACATCACATTAATGAATTGTATGATACGTGAATGTAAAATAAATAATGAAGAAATTATAGAAAATGCACCATTAATAAATGTTCATCATGTACTTGTTGGCACGAAAAATCTTGTCTATGTTAAAGTTTTACCCAAAGACAATCCAACATCAAAAATAAATCGTCAATATAAAAGTGTTTTGGCATTACGTGGTGGTTCTCTATATATAACATATCGTACAGTACCATTCGTTTGTTCAAGTAATCATTCATATATCCCATTAAATGATATTTTAAGCATCTATCCATATTTACAAACGCAACTAAAACCATTAGCACGTGTTCCACGTACACATGAATTAGATTTTTTACAACTAGTACAAATGTATCATGATGAAAAAGAACTACCGTCGGACACATTACTAATTGATATGGACGATTTAAATCAAACACAAATCATTCCATCGAAAAACATGACATTAATTGAGCATCAAGCAAGAGAAAAAAGTAAACTTGAGCAACAAATAATCCTACTAAATAATTCATCGTCAACAACAAACAAACGAAAAAATCCCGAGTCAAATGATAACAAACAACCACAACAACAGAAATTAAAATCATCATCAACACCGTCAAATAATTATCCACAATCAGCAACATCTACACCAGCACTCATTCGTCCACCGACAGGCTATTATCCTGCTCAACAACCGCCATCATCATCATCATCATCATCAAATTATACTCCACAGTATCAGCAAAATCATTGGCTATCATCAAATTATGAACAACGCGGAAGGACTCGTTGGCAATAATGAATAATTTGTATATATACAAAAGCCAACAGTCTATATATTTTCTACTTTATATCTTTGCTCAAAATGGTGTAGTGGATTATTTGTTATTATTATATTCCTATTCTTGTTGCTTATTCGTTCTTTTTTTTGTTTCATTATTAACCCTTTTACTCCTGTGGAGTTTTGTGACCATAGTGAACTTAATAGTTCAAATCAAAAAACACAAAAATCGAAAGTTTATTTATGTTTGGATATTTCATCAATTTCTTTTTGTCGAAGACGAGATAAAAATAAAGCTAAATTCATGTCATAACAATTCATTCGTCAAAGTATTATGAATGGAATAATTTAAACCGCTTCTGAAGAATGTATTAAGAATATCCATCTTATCAAGCTAATAGAATTACGAATCAATCTCATCCGATGAGCTTGCGCATATTGAAATGCAATAAAAAAACAGATAAATTCTATATTTACAAAGAATAATACAAAAGGTTGTTAAATGATTTTTTTTTTATATGATGTAAAAATAAAATGCACGAACGTCGGATTTGTTTTGATGCGGTACACCTTCTTAATATTTCACACAAAGGCTTCATTATGAAAAGATTAACATGCGTTTTTAATTGAGTAGAAGCTCCTTTTTTTCCTGTGCAAAATATTTTTTCTTTAGAAATATGTGTCGCTTATGAAAGAAACCTACTTGCATCGCAATAGATCTTTGTAAACCTTTTTGCCCTCTACCAGATCATATTGACCGAATAATACAAACCAGTTTTTTTAGAATAATAATGCATTAGATGGAGACAATGTTCCAAATACTATGTATACTATTTCATAGGTTGTAAATTTTAAGAAAAAAAATTTAACTTTTCAGTAATTCTTGATAAAGATAGCCGCTGAAAACAGTTTTTCTTGAGAAGAAAGAAATAGTACCCTGGTTTTTGTTTGGTTTCATTTATTCATAGAAATTGATTATTCTGATGTTAATGAAGTTGACACGTTCTACAAAGAGTATAATTCATTTACGGTGTACTTATTTCCATAAAAATTCTTCATTAAACATGTGAAAGTGGTATTTTTCAGTAACTACTAATAAACCACATCGAGTATGTCTTTTTCTCTACTTAGTAAACACAGAAAATAATACGATAGTCGGAATCTGCAGATGACAACGACTGAGAAAACCAGTGTATAATCAATGTTAACTAAATTACCACCGATGAAAGATCGAAATTTGTAGCTTTTCGTTTTTAAATTGAAATCCTAACGAAGTGAACGAGTAACGGAACTAACGAACACAGTACGATCCAAGGAAACAAAACAAATGATTCATCAACAAGCTATTTACTCATATAGCTTCACCAGAAATGACATATTAATTCGTGATAAATAGATTTCTACTGATAAAATAATAGTATTATTGTGAAGTATTTTCGTCTCTAGTCTTCATAGTGAAACTAATTTGTCCACATTGAACTTCACCGACGTTTGAACTAATACCTTAGAGTATGTCAATTGCTTGACTTTGACTAAAAATCAACTCTCACTCACTGAATACTACAGGGTGCATGCTAAACATCCGTGATACCCTCTAGTCGGAAATTTATTGAATATAAAAATTAGATTTTGAATATTAAATTCGTATCTCATTCCCAGAAGATATAAGTAGCGCATAACTGTTCTCAGATTTGAATCATTAAGATTTTGTGACGAAAAATAAGCCATCTTCCATGCATAAACATTTGCATAAAACTTTGAAAACATCCAAACCTACATCTTGTATTAAGTTTCTATTTGCTCGATAACGATGTCTCCGTTTTGCATCTATGCGTAGAAATCAATCTAGACAAATATTTGTTCGCTTTTGTAAATAACACTATTGTTTTTATCAAATTTACAATCGAATCACTACTAGTCATGTGATTGCAGAAAACCTCTGCCACATTAAATAGAATCATCAACACACTATTATCGAATTTTGTGCGCCACTTTTACATAAAACAATAAGTATTTATGTTAAAAAATCGATATTCTTATTTTACGTAATATTAATGATGGAATTGACAGAACAGAAAAGAAAACAATATTACGCTCTCTCTCTCTCTCTCTTGTTTTTTCTACAACTGATTCTGCTGACTATTGAAATATAATAAACTTTGAACGATAAAAAAAAAAACTGAAGTATTGTAACATACAGAAAACTTCCAGTAAGCTCTCAGTTATGTTACTTAACGTTACTGTACGAGAATAAGGAACGAAAATTATGAAAGCAAATAACAAGTGATTATAAGCATCAGAGAAATAATAGAAAAGAAAAAACGAAAATCGAAACGAAGGAGAAAAATGAACGAAATAAAAAGAGAAAAACAGCTATAAATAAATAAATATAAATACAGTAAGAACTGCTTTTGAGTTTCTATTGCCCTATTTACGTGACCAATATTTCGGCGTTGGCATATCTGTCAATGTTACTAGTTGTACTTTTCCGCCAGCTGTTCGATCGTCATAATCAAGTTTATTACGTGCAAATATTAATCGTATATCGGAATGCATATATAATTTACCCGTTTGTGATGTTACGAATCTGTAAAACATAAAAGAAAATCTAACCAATTGAATGGCAAATAATATTTCCTACCGAATATGAGCTAAATATCTGAGATTTCCTTTTGATGAAGATGATTGTTCAGTTTTTCTTTTACCATCACCGGCATTTTCTGGCATAAGAACAATTCGTTGACGTATAAATGTCCGATGATCAGGTGGCATATCACTTAAATCATACAATATTAAAAATAAATGTATAGCTGTTCCATTTGGATTCAACAAAGCTAAGGTTATCGTGCCTTTTGTTGGAGCATGATAACCACGTTTTGGTAGACATTGCAAATTAATAAAACCCTACGGACAAAAGAATACGGTTAGATTAAATCGAATGAGAATTTTCTACAAACGAGATAAGGCGATGCTGCCTGATGTTCCGATACATTAAACCAAAACGTAGTCACTGGTAACACTACTTGTTTAGGCATAAAAAGTCCACTTGCACCTAATTTAACTGTAAAACCATCAAGTATATCACACGGAAGAATTTTTCCATTTAATAACGATTCCTTAAAAAAAAAGTAATTCAATATGAAAAAGAAAACGAAAGGAAGAGCTCAATTTACAGTGAAATTACCACGTAAACTATTGAATGTTTCAATATAGGACTTTTCACGTGTCCCATTAACACCGGCTTGATTAGCAATAGTTGTCGATGAAACTACTTCATGTTCATCATCAGTTTCAAATGCACTGCACGATAAAACACTAGAATAATAATAATAATAACGAAATAGAAGTGTGTATTTCATCAAAATCATATAATTGCTTTACTTTCTTAAAAGGCGTGGATTGCTCGTTCGTTTAGCCAATGGAGAATCTCCATGACATGTTGCTGTTCTCAATGGAAGTATCTTTGGAGTCTTGAAAAAAACAAAAGTATTTTAATAAAAAAATGATTTGAATACGAATCTTACTTGACGTGGCACCGGAGTTCGAATACTGTTGAGATTAAGTCGATTTTGATAAAGCACACGAATAGCTTTTTGTTTTGATCTTTTAAAATCAATATCTTCAGGTTGAGAAATTTTCAGTTCATTCTAGAAAAATTCCAAATATTTTTCACCTGTCATCATGATTGTTGTTCTTTTTATTTATCGATATCAAAAATAAGATTTGCCTATGATCAAACTTACGGAATCTATTAAAATGATAGAAAATTTAGAACCTGACTTGACTCAGACATTTCAGATCAAATTCGAAAGAAGATCCTTAAGTGTGATGATCCAACTCCAATTGGCTTTATGATATTTTTTTGGAGCTCGATGACTTAGGAGACTCTTTCCACCGTGTGTCTATAATTAATTCAAGCACATTCAATGTTACACCATTTTTGTTGAATGTGATGAAGTAAATTTAAATTTCCTATCTATTTTTCTGAAGTTTATAACGACCTGACATTTCTGCCAGTAATTGGCGAAAAAGGATGCTGTATCCGGATGCATGATTGACTTATTGTATTCTGCGCAGTATCATAAAGCCGATGGGAAACGGAAATTCACACTAGAGGCTCTTTTCTCGTTAGTAGATTTGTTTTTACAATTGATTAGTTACGTGAAAAGATCATGTTGTCCTTTTTTGTAAGTCTTATCTAAGAAATATTCGAAAATATTAAATCAATTTTAATCGACAATAAAAAAGAAAAAGAAAAACTGTGTCATATCATTCTAGATGACTACTTACACTTTTGATATCACTTCCTTTATCATTATTAATAGACGGGTATTTCATTGGTACTTTAACTTTATCGGTTGGACTCATAATAAAATGATCTAAAGAATTTTTCTGTTGTTTTATGGTTGACTGCTCGTTATTATTTTCATGATCAATATCTTTTAAATCAATATGTAATTTATCAGTCGTTGTTGTTGTTAATTGGTTATTGTCGGAAAACAAACCACTCGCCGACGTTGCTGTATTAAATATCGGTTGTTGATTGAATTCACATGTTCGAAAACGTTTTTTTCGCGACGAACTTATTGAACAATGACAAGTAAGAGAGTCCTGTAAACTATTATCAAATTCTGCATACTCGTCGTCGTCGTCGTCTTCGGCAGCATCATCGTTATTATTATTGTTATTATCGACTGTGACACCTTTCGGTTGTTGTATAGCTATCGGTAAACTTCTTGGTCGTTTGTTTTGCTGCTGCTGCTGGTGTTGTGATGGTAGCGAATTCGTTGCGATTGTCGTTGTTGATTGCGAATCATCTTCAGTGTCACTTGACAGTTGGCTTTTATCTTCGTCGTTGTTTACACATTTCCGACAACAAATAGGTGTATGTTTGGTTGATATCGGTGTTTGAGATAGAAATGAACTCGATGATGAACTTAGAGATGACGGAGGTGAATAACTAGCATCTTGATCAAAAGAAGTCTGTTTTTGAAGATGCAAATCAATAAATTGTTCAACTAGATTACGATCGGCATTGTTCGGCAGTTTCGGAGATGGAGCCGGTGGTGGAGGCATTATGATTGAATCGGGTGACGTAAGAAATAAACTATCAGGCAGTGAGCTTATCGATGAATCCAATGTCGTAACGTTCGATTCATAGCCAGATGATGACGATAATGAATCAGTTTTCGGAGTTTCAGATGAATCATTGAATAATGAAATAGATGAGGAATAATGAGATGATGTTTCGTGAAGATCATTACTGTTCGAATTTGAATTGAAAGACGAAATCAACAGACTTGAATTCATTGATGAATCCGAATAGTACATTGATAGAGATGTGTCAGGAGTATGTGCAGACCTTGATGTTGGCGCCAATAAATGATGATCGTCTAAAATAAAAACACATTTTTTTTTCGATTTGAATGAAGAGTTCGATATGAATTGTTTATATTATTCTGAATAGTGTACTTGAATAGAACCTCGAGGGGCTTTTTCTTCGTTGCATAGATAAGTTTTCACTGAATTCATATCAAAATTCTCGACTCGCTTTTGTTTTCGTACTTGTTTATTCTGTAGATCGATATTCTATTCGAATAATTGTTCATGGACTAACACAATGAGCTATGCAATTGCAATTAACATAATCATTGATGAATGATAAAATAAGTACGAAATTTGAGTGTGTATAAAATTGTGTGCAACGTCATACACTGAAAACTTAAGTTATCAACGGATGTCTATTTTTCATTGAAATGTCATTGTTTCTTACCAATCGATTGTTAAGCATCTGAATACAACACTGATCTTGCGTTTCGCGCGAGTCTTAACATTAGAATCTCTTTTAATCCGAGTTTGGGCGTATATTGATAAAGAAGAACATGGCAATCAATAGAAATTGCTTTGTACCACTTCACCAGAGAATTCTCAAAAGGGAAATTAACCTGCTCTTTTACTGCTTCTCAAATTTACAGAACACACAGTGAATAAAAGAAAAATAACTCGACGAGAAAGTTAAAATCTTTCTTTTACTTGAAGGTAACCAGATGGTATCTCTCGATTCTTCATCGACGATTGTTAATAATGTATTGTTTGTTTGTTCCAATGTTCGTCTATGCATATTTTTTAAATCATTACAGTCAGTTGTTGAACGACGTGTTGTTATTAATGCAGATTGATTTGAAAAGTATTTCATATCATCAGAATATAATTTACCATGAAATTTTTCATATTTACAGAAAGACGGCGGTACTGATGTTAATGTTTCATCCAAGGTCGATAAATTATTTAATGCCGGTGGTGGTTTTGATCGATGATAACGACTTGCTGTTGTGTACATATCATTTGCACAACTTTGCCGACGTTTCGACATCATCTTCCATTTCGGTGGCTGCTGTTGATGTTTATTAGCAGCTTCAATTTGTGATAAATCACGTTCATCGGACAATGTAAGATCAATAGTTGATGAATGTGGTGATTTACACATACGCTCGAGTGAAAGAAGTCGATTGGTTGAAGATGAACTAGCCGGTGGTGATGAAGTATCGAAAACCATTGCTGACAGTGGAAATTTCATTAAATATATATTGCATTCCGTAATTGAAATGAATTATCTAAATGAAATAATAGGTTTTTAATGTACATCGTAATTTCTATTGAATTATATAAACAATGAACACAAGCAATGTGTAAGTTGTTTTCTTCAAAGGGTAAGTAATTCGAACGGATAAAAACTACTCTCATATATTTCAACTGTAGAATGTCACACGAGCTACATTGTGCAATAATTCGCTGAAAGTTAATGATAGAAATTAACATTAGATATCAATTTTAACATCACGACAAACTACAACAAATATTCATTCGTTGACATTCACTATCGAACAATAATAACCTCAGGTTAAAGTAACATTCGAAAAATAAAAGATTATTCATTTTGAACAAGTACACGAATCGACACAATTACCAATACTTGCCATGAAACGTAATCGATAGGATATTACGCTTGCGTTCACTTCAATTTTGACAGGACAAAATCGATTTAATTTCAGTTTGTTTGTATTCTACTATCAAAAAGAAAACTGCATAGACTTACAAACAATAAAAGCATATAGTATAACCAAATCAAATAAATTTGATAAGAAAGAACAACAACTAGCTCCTTACTATTACGACTATCAACTCGAATTATTTACTTTCATGTCAATTGGCCATGCTCTTTATTTTTTGATAGAAAAAAACAAGACGAACTTTATGCTGTCATGAAGATCAATCAATTAAAGAACCGAATGCAATGCTTGACTATTCAATGAAGCAGATTTTTCTATGAAAATATTCTATCTTAATTAGTTAATATCTCCATTAATTCACAAGTCATGTGTTGTATTGATTGAGGGAGAGAAAACGCCATCTGCCTACTTTCTCGAATGTGGGTGTCTTAAAAAAAGAATATCGACCCTTAGAGACTCATATTTTTCATTAAACACTTAACTCTATTTGCTTCTTTTTGTTTACGAACTACTTCGTATATATATATATATATATATGCGCCGGAATCGATAATATAAAAAAACAAGCGTCAAATCAAATAATATTCATCGTTATGCATTGAAAACAAAATATATCTTCGATCGAGTAAAATCATCTAATCCTGATGAATATAACTTGTCATTCATCGCAAATATAAGCAATCGAGTATTGAATAGTAGCAACAAACGTCGTTATTTTCCTAGATTCTATTTCTTTTTGCTTGCTATTTTTAACTTTTTTCTGTTTAAGAATCCTATGTGGTTTCTGTTAAGAAATTAATCGAGTAATTTTCTTTTTTATGCCCTTCGTGCATTCATATTTCTTTCCTGTCTTTACTTTACTAGACATGATTGCTTCAGTTATAATATGCGAGCAAAAAAACAACTGGTATCAATCGATTATTTTGCCCTTCGCTCTCTCGTCTTATGATTATTATTTGTGCTCTCACCTGTGTAGAAGATGGTCATTATCAATTCAAAATGTTCAATCATTCATTGTTGTCGTCCGCCGATTAAATTAATGCTAGAAAAAATTAACTTAGTATATTAATAAGATGAACAAATGAGAAAGAAAGAGAGAAAGAAAAACTGATGTGAGTGTGCAAATGCATCTAAGACAGTGCCTTACATCCATTCGATGATAGAGTGACAGAGGGGGGGGAGAGAGAGAGAGAGAACATACAATAGACACTCGTCGTCGTTGTTACGTGCACTCGTCGTAACAAACACATCATTCTTCGTTCGACACACCGTCAACCACATCATCAGATTTTTCTTTATGTGTCTCCCTTTTCTCTTCTTTTCATATGGGCAAAAGTGTCGACGATAGAGAATATTATTGTCGTCGGCTGACTGAACGATCCTTTCCATTTTCATACAAACACAATCTCCAATTAGTGGGACATTGTTTATCTGCCTTATGTTTTCGTCGTCCAGATAAAACGACATTAAAATTACATTTGTTTTCTTTTTCTCTCTATTCTACTACANTCATTTGCTCACATGGTCGAAAATTGGCCTTGAGATGTAACAGTGACGACATTTTGTTTTCGTTATTCTTTATACTAATGATAAAGTACAACTAAAATATATCCATACAAGTTGTTGTCTAGGTTCAAGGGCAATGAGAAACGAACTTGAAATGGTTTTAGCGTCTATAAAAAAATAATGCGACGGATTTATCATGATGATCCGAGATTAATTTTACATGTACTAGATTGTGAAATTCAAGCAATTTACTGAATATCGAACTCAGGTTTACATAATTCAACAATTGCAAAGTTTTATTGTCTTCAACAAGCAATTATATCTTTCTTTTGTTCGAAGTCAATGGTTGTTTAAATGAATTGAATAGAAGCTGTTTGCTTCCTTTTTGTTTTGCGTTATACGAAAGAAAAAGAAAGCAAATTTTACTATCAATAGAAACATCAAAGTGAAAGCAGAAGTTTACAATTATATTCGAATTGACAGCTACCAGCTGTGTTTGCAGAGTGTAGACCAAATAGGTACGCAGCTATAGAATAACGAAGAGAAAGAAAACTGTGTATAAACTGTACGTGCATGAACACAGGGTGTGGGTGTTTTGTCCTTTATCCGAAAAATAATAGTCTATATATAATATATATATTGTTATTCACCGATGACTAGAGAACAAACAAAACAATAACAAAATATATTCTGTTTTCATCATAAATGTTCGAAGGACTGGCTACTAGATACAAGAAGAAGAAACAGTTCGCTTAAGGCTGTACTTTTGTGTTTTTTCTCTTCTGCTCCTTCCTCTTACTCGTCAACAATAGATGCATTTCACTATCAGCATTATGATATTTATGCAACAGATGATAGTTATTTATTAACAGGACTAATTTCATGTATGTCGCTTTAATGAAAAAGACTTTACCGTTTCAATAGGAATCAATTGATGGTAAACAAATAGAAAGCAATTGTAGAAAATGCTAAGTATTGAAGAATGAAGTTGAAGGTTGTTTTATTAAAATGCTAAATCGATCGTGTCTGAAAAGAAAAATGTACATATAGGAATGCATGTTATGTAGAATAATAGTCTATAGCGATCTTGTTGGATGTACAACAAACAGCACTAGTAGACTGTGGTTTGTCCATTCCTTCTCTTCTATTTTTTCTTGCTATATAGGAGCTACTACTCTACTCTATGTAGGTTCGCGATAGATGATTACCATATGAGAAATCATACTTTTTCATTCTCTTTCTTGTACTCAATTCTTTTCTCTCTATACTTTTTCTTTTGCTTTCTCTACCAGATGATCGATGTAACAACGAACAAATAAATGTTAATAAGCTAGCAACACAATGTTGTTCTTATGTTCAGTTTATTATGATGAATAATAACTAATGAATGATTAAATAGCGCTTAGTATCTTACGTGAATTTACAATTCAATATTGTCTTGTTATTAGGTTTTTCTTCTTACATGTACTTCATATTTTATGTCTCTTAAACTCGCTTATTGTGTGCATGTTATGTATGGGGATGAAACACCTTTTTTCTTCTCTTTTTTTTCGTCTGTCTAAGGGCGCGAAGGCAAAAAAGCAGCCAAGTAAGCGAACAACACGCGTGCTCCCGCGCGCACTCTCTCTCTCTCTCTGTGTTATAAAAGACGAAGATGTGTATGAGAGAAGAGAGAAAAAGTGGGAGACTAGAAGCAAAAGAAAGAGTAAAACGATGAAACAGTAATAGTGTGCATATACATCTAGAGCTATAGATTGACCAGCTGGTCGCTATGATATATATATATATATATTTCAAGGCTGTGTTTTTTTATGCTTTGTACTATCGCTATGCACTTCAAAACAATGTCAAATGTATACGAGGACATTCAGATGTCATAATGATAATTTGATCATAAACTATATAGATATTAAGTAACGAATGCAGTTCTTTTTTTTATGAAATAAAAACCTAATAGATTTCTGTTTGAAAGTTCAAGTACTACAATCGTTGATATTTGATAAACTTTGAAAACGAAGCCTTTTGCACTGCTGACACACTAAGCATCGTTTTTTAAGTGACAGTTTCAAATATCAATTAAATCTTATTTTCGCATGAAAGATATTCTATATAGAAAACTTATCGCTCACGTCTGAGTGAGCCAGATTAAATTAGAGATAGTAAACATAGAATAAACTCTATACACAAACCAATTTTTGTTTAGTATTGACGAACAAGAGAAATTGGCAAATATCAAATATACGAAGTTTACTATGAATAGCTACTTTTTTTTTCTTTTATTTCACGTCTCAAAATTTGTACATATAAGTTTGTTTATCTGATTATGCAATATAGGCGAAAATTAATGATTAGTCCATGAAACTGACAAAAAAAAATTTTTTTCATATTTATCATTAATTCATAAAATATACTATCGAGATATAAGTGCGAAACTAGATCAGAGTCTGATCTATGATTGAAACAATGTCTGACTGTCATGATAGAGGAGAGGTTAGTTTTTACTTGCCAAAAAATGCATATTAGTTCTAGATGCCATGTTTTAAGCAAATTAAATGACGTTATCATTGATTTGATTAATATAGATGACGAAAAAGACCGTTAATATCTGCATCTATTTCTCTTCATATATAGCAAAACCGGAATAGTCAAAAGTTATGTTGTCTTTAATATAAGATTGTTTTGTCTTCTTTTTTTCTTTCGCAGATGTTGCTACGCAAATAATATCGTGTGCTTTTTTGCCTTACAACATCTAAGAATAGAAAGAATGTTGACTTAATTTGCTAGAAAATAGACAACTATCATGGGTCTGTTAACACCGGCATAGTTCATTCCTTGTTTTGATTATTCAAGGTTGAAAAGAAATCTAATGAGCATGAATAAGCTTTTTTTTCTATGGATACACAAAATTGATACTTGAATCAGGCTTTTCTGTTTTGCTACAGCAAACGAACAACAACAAAAAATACAAATTGAGAACTTGACTGTCTAACTGGTTTTTCTATTTTTCTTCGATTTCAATAAAAGTAATTACACGAGGTACCAATCCCTCGAGATAAGTTCTTGCGCTTAAACAAATTAATTTCTAAATGTCTTCCCTAATTAAAAATAAAATATTCATCATATTTACTTTATTTTATCTTAAAACTAGAATGGTTGCTAAAAAAGCATTCAGATGATGACAACTATTAATCAACATGTATTTCTCTTTGCTCTTTTTATTTTTTATTTCATGAGGGAATGAATTTTATCTTGTTTACTTACACGTCAAGATAAGGACAAATTCTCTAAAGAATAAGGTTTACTATGAACGATTGCACGAGAAACAACGCATTCTTTTTGCCTCTCCGAAATAATCAGACTGACGGAACAATAACTCGTTTATATTGCTTTAACAAATATTGACTCGACCGTTCATCGTTATTTTCAGTACAAAATCATCACCGTACAAAGAATAATAGATTAAAAAGTATTCGTACAAAAAAAAAAAAGAAAAAGAACGAGTAATAGAAATACAACATACATCTACGTACTTGAATACATAACATTAAATTATCCTTTAGTCTTGATGACAGACATTATTCTCACATAATCTTCCATCAATTTTTTCTTCTTCTTTGTATTTAGGTGTATGATAAATGTAAATAAAATTTAACTGTTCGAATAGTAAAATAAGAAAAAAGGTCATTTAAATAACGGCTAGTTAAAACTGAACATATTCCTCGTTGGATTAGCTGGTTCGAAGGTTGATTGAAATATTACATAAGAAGTCTTTTCGTTTTAAACAGTGATAAAATATACTGAGTTTAAGCGACAATGAATTGTGTCTATACTTTAAGCGTTCAGATTACAGATTCACCACACGTCGAAGCTTTAGAAAACTATGCCCGTCTTTGTTCGCCTAACATTAAAAATACTATTACAAATTATCTTTTGATTGATAATATAACTGATTCGAAACAAGAGAATCATTCAACTATAATCTATACTACTGATCGAAACAATCTCTATTCTGACATATTTTGTTTTTTATCTAATGATCCTTATCATCAGGACTGAGGCTTAACTTCATACTGCATATCTATAGTGTAGATAGATTCACAATAATTGTTATTTTTTAGATGATGATATATACGTATATCTAAATCAAATTACTTTATTATACCTTAAATTGGTGTTAAAATCAGTACGACCTACAGTAAAAAGAAACGACATAATTGGTAGTTTGTAGAAAAAAAATGTAAAGAAAGTCATAGTATATACCGATATTGCAGTATAGTATCTCTATTGCCTAGCACGATCAGGAGGTATTTTCACAATTGAACAACATGGCGGCAACTCCGAATAGTTAAAATAAAAAACTTGATAATGTGACATGTCACATATAGATCTGAAATAGACAAAACACATGTCTGCCGATGTTATATCGCGATTGAATATAAGTTTGAAAAAAAAAGAAAAGAAAAACAAGATTTCACATTTCATTATATATATGTGTAACAGAAATAATATGACAGTCAACAACAAAAACAAAAACAACAGCAAAACTACATTGGCGGTAGAGGTGGTGGTGGTGGCCATGGATTACTGGATGGTATTTGACCGCGAAGTGATTGTGCAAACATAGCTGGTGGCATACTAAATGTTGAAAACAAAAACAAAAAATGGAAATTTGATTTGACTATTGATTAAATTATTTACGGAGGCATTGGTGGCGGCATTGGTGGTCTCATGTAAAAATTTTGATGAGACGGCGGTGGTACGACAGCCGATTGAGGAGGTGGAAGTGGTGGTGGAGGAGGAGGTGGCGGCGGCGGTGGTGGTGGTGGAGGCGGTGCAGTTAATGGTCGCCGAGATGATTCATCATGTGACAATGACTTAATGATTATCAAACATAAAAGATATTTCATAGACCGGAAAAGAATTAAAAACATACATGATGATAAGATGTTGAAGATGAACCAGAAGGATTTGCCTGAGTACCGCCTACACTTGATGAATGATGATGATGATTATTTCGTGAAGATCGATAATTGGATTCATCATCAGCTCGTGCCTAAAGTTTGTTTTTGATTAAATAGTTAATCGAGCAAAACCCACATCGTATTCTTCACAGTCAGTTCTCTTTATTTGCTTTTAGCTATATTCATTTGACTTACTCGTTTAGTCGATGGAATAGATCGTGCTGCCGACGGTGATTCAATAGCAATAGGTTGTATAGGCGATGTTACAGTAGAATTTGTTTGGGTTGGTGTAAGCATCACTGATGGATTCATCATCGTACCATTGCCTGCTGCTGCAGCTGCTAGACTATTTTTTGAGTAAAGGTCCAAATGTTGATGACAAATATCTAGAAGAAAAAAATATACTGTTGATTTTTTTGTCTTTGAAAATAAAACAAATCTAACCTTCGATAATGTCTTTTGTTAAGCCGTCAACAAATTGTTCCCACCATTTCTGTTTACTATTTTCTTTTTTTGTCGTCCAATCTGTTATTTCAAATTTTGATAATTTACAAGCAAGATATAACACAGCTATTGCAATAATTTCTGGTTCCCATTGTAGACATAACGTTGTACAATAACTAAAATGCAACGAAAAGAATAACTTATTTTTTTTTATCATGAAAAATTGTACGTGAAAATACCTATCGTTAACGAATGTCCAAGCCATTTGAAACATTTGTCGTATTTGTTCTTTATCGCCGACAATTGTCTTTGCGTATTGTTTAAGAAACGAATACGGACTTGCGATACAAAAGTCAAATTTAACAGTCGGTAATAAAATGCGTTCATATTGTAAGATTAAATCTCCTTTTTCATCTCCTAATGTTGGTATATAACGTTCACGAGGTCCTTCAAGTATTTGACGTGCTGTTTTCATAATATCACGAATTTTTTTTGGTGTTTCTTCAACTTTACCGGATAGAAATAAACAACATGTTGCCGTTGCCTAAGCAAAAGAAAATGATTTCCAAACCGGAACTTATGATATTGAAATCAACTTACGTATCGTGGATATTGTTTGAATGAATGAAACATATAAAATCGATGAAAAAATACCGCTCCCGTACCCATTGTTTCTGATCGTCTATATTGAATAGAAGAGAAAAAAAGTAAATTTGAATTAACAATTAAATCTATGATACTTACAAGCCAAGTCGAATACCAAGATCAAGAATGAAACGACAACCTTCGCGTCGATAACGTTGTTCAGTTTCTTGATCAACACCATCTTGTATAGATGGTGTAGATTTTATTTCTTTTTTATCATAATACCATAAAGGCATGGTACATATTATTCAATAGATATTGTCAATAATAAGAAAAGTCCTAGTGTTTACTTTTTTTGAATAATATATACTAATATATATTGAAAATAGTATTTACATGAATAGAATGTTTCAATCAAAATAGTATTGTTATTTCCAATGAAACTGAAATAATTCGCCAGCGGCTCAGCTAATGGATCAGTGAGTAAGTGGCGACATCAGTTCAAATATCGAAGATTTTATTATAAAAATTCGATTGTTTTAATGCTTAAATTCAAGAAAAAGAATTCAACTTTCCGATTAGTTATATTTCATTATGAGAGTCGAAAAATAAGACTTCAACTGATAAGAGTATCAGTGAAACAAAGCTTTCACATAAGATCAGAGACTTACTTCTAATAAAGTACAATCTGAAATAGGTTAGGAAGTACAAATATGTTGTCGAAAAACAAATTACTTCAATAGACAATAGTTTTCATGAAAGTATCTAGAGTTGATATTAACACTGAGACAATGATTTTGAATATAAATAACAAACAGTGAACTTAATCAATAGTATAATGGGTACTTGGCATGACCAGTTTAGAATACGAAATTTTTCCGGTGGATGCTATCTTATCTAGAGAAGAAAAACAGTGTGAATGGAATGCAGAATGTATACAGTGGTGGGCAGAGCTTGTAATAATACAAAAATTGAGTATTCCATCTCGATGTGTCAATCTTGCTTCATTAACCTTCTTGATTCTATTGTCTGAAAGCAATCATTAATAATTCAAGTTTTGTTCGAATCTATCAAACGGTCATGTCAACAGAAATTCTAAAGAAAAGAAGATGACGATTATATCTGCAAATGATAATCGAATTTTCTTATAGTTACAGCTGATGTTCATTCAGTAATAGTTTCACTTACGTATGAGCCTTATGGCGCAATTAATGCTCTAGCAAGCAGTTGCTAACATTGACTTTCAATGTATAGTTCTGAATAAAATTTAGAATTGTTGGTACGATTTATGTAATGATTTTGATTGATGCTACTCATGCGAAATAATTCATCATCGATGAAATAGCTTGAATTAAAAGTAATCTTATAACTGAATTGATTAAAAAGCTATTGGAATTCATAAAAAGATATGAATATTTATTTCCCTTTGGTGCTCAATACACTAATAGCTAGAAAATATAGAACAAATTTGTTTGCATTACAATGAATCTCGAAAAACAAAATTCAATATAAATTGTTTTATTCGAGTTGGTCATAAATGGTACCGGTTTTGACATTTCTAAATGCCAAAATTCTATATTTATATCTTAATACATACGAACGGTCTTCATGTTAGATTGAGAATGAGTCCTAAATAGATCATTTATGTAGTGCAACAGTATTGAAACATCCATTACTAAGATATTATTTTCATCGATTTCCATGATTACCTTCTGACTAATACATACAGCAGATATGACGCAAATTATTGTTACCATGCAGATCATTAAAAATATCTATCTATTACAATAAATCAAACAAGAGATTGTTGTTATTTTGTTGTTATCGTAGAATACGTTTTTGCCATTCGATCGAGCAATAAAAATTTACCCTTACCCCATATCTGTTTCTCAACCTATAAAATCAGAAATATTTAAACATTATTTATCTATAGTAATACTTGCATGTATACGTGAATAAAACATTCGTGCATCCTACAATAAAAATAATGAGCAGAAAAGGTTTTTCAATTCAGATTTTTTTAGAGAAAAATTACTAAATTGAAAAATGCCCTTGATTTTCCTGAGTATATTATTTTACCTGCGCATGTGCTACGACCATGATATTAATATAAAAAAAAAAGTTTATTAATAGTTCTAATCAGCAAAGGTAATCAAGTGGGGGAATGTTACGCTCGATCTACGATACGGTTTTCATATATCTTTATCATCAAAGATTTAGTCACGAATAATTTTCTTTTCTTTTATTCTAATCACGCTCATATTGACGCAAAAGAAAATAGCATTTCTTTCTCTTGGCGAACTCAGACCCAAGATTGGGAGAATAAAAGTTCGTTCGAAAGAAATCAACAGAAGCCAACAGAGAATCTTTTAGAAGAAAGTAGCGCGTGTTGTTTCTTGATAAATATTTTTATACTTATGCTTTTAAATTCTATTTTTCTGTTTATAATTCAGATAAATTATTCATTGTGTTTCTGGAAAAATTCAAAGAAAACTTTAGAAGACTATACTATCGATATTTTCTTTACAAATACTTTGACTATAATTCGTTGTAATCCATCCGAACGTCATGTGCTACGTGATATAACAATAGAAGCCATCGGACATATTAAATGTTCTAATTGGCAGTCATTTTTACCCGATGATCAAATTGAATATATAACATTACTTGAATGGCTCTACACAACTATAAAATGTGATAAGAAAAAACTCAAGATAAAAGAAGAGAAAACTTATTTTGAAATAAAACATAAAGCTAAAAACGCATTTAAAAAGAATCCATTGAAGTTGATACGTGTTGGATCAACTGATTCTAGTGAATTACATTGGAAGGATGATGATTTTCAATTGTATTTCAAACATCCACCAAGAAAATTATCAATAAATAAAACTGAACAAACGGAAGACGATTTTCTAGTCGACATTTATTCGTTTAAAGGTCGACCTATTCTTTGTCGTGAAAGATACATTCCTGCACAACAACCATGTTCTGATGATAATCAACATCAAAATGTTTCATATATTTGTTATTATAAAGTAAATTTAGTGTTTAAAATAGAAATCTATCTTTGATTTCGGTTTGTGAGGTTGGTGTTGCAGAACCGCCAACAGTAGCTGAAATGGAAAAAGAAATCAAAACATTACCACATGATATTAATCTTGATGAAAATTCAATAGTAGATCTTTATATGAATAAAAAACCTAAGAAAAAGTCATCGGGAAATATTCTTTTTATGATTATCATCGGTAGTTCTATTATTATATTTATTATTGCTGGTATTAGTGTATACTGTTGTTGTTGTGGTGGCCAATCTGAAAATGAGAAAAAAATCCAACGTATCAATAGTAATACATCAACGATATCGAATTCATCATAGAACTGATCTAATATCAAAGGTATTTTTAGATAATAAATTGAAGGTATCATGTTCTTTTTCACATGTTTTAGAAGCGATTTCAAGAAAAAACTAATAATGAGCATCAGCGCAGCTATCAACATCATACCTTAAAAAGCTTTCCTACAAATGAGGACTGCTGATAGATGAAATTCATGAAGCTTTGCTGGACGAAAAAGTCTATGAAACGGTTGTTGTTTGTCCTCATTCACATTTCTTTTATATTTAGATTGCTTTCGCTATTCTCCGCATTTACAACATCATGTCTAAAGTAACTTCTTTAGAAGATTTATTATTCTTCAATTGAGTTCACGCGATTGCTCTATTATTAGGTATATTTATATTGTCGGCAAAGTATTATCCGCTCTCATAATTAGAATGTTTTCGGATGCTTATCTCAAGTTAAGCATCAACAAATCTACACCCATATATTGTCAAATAACGTGTTTTTTTATTGATCATCTTTACTTTATTTTTGTTTTTCGTCTGACAAATTCACATTTTATTACTCGATTAATATAAAAGACGAATGTATACGATTGATTCCAACAAGTAAAATTCTATGTTCCATCGATAAAGTACATTCTGAATATAAGAATTCGGTGATTTATTTCTGCCATTATGAATAAACATGAAAGAGATATGCGCAAATAAATAATTTTTTACATTAAAATATATCTGACAAATATCAACAATGACATCCACAGTGTGCTTTTCGTTCATTTATTTTCTTCTCCGTCATATAAATACATATCCGCACCTTCACACCCGAGACTTAGATACGGAAGTGAGGGAGACAAAACATGAGGTATTACAAATAATTTTCACGAGACCGTGCATTTTAATTATTTTATGCAATAGAAAAATATCGACCATAGGGGATTTAAAAACAAAAGTTTGCAATGGTTTCATAAAATAAATAGCGATTGCAGCAGTAACGAAGATAAACTTTGAGACTAGGAGAGCTCAGCTTAGTGTGTGGCTACCAGTAATAAGTCTTGTTACGGATAAATCGAACCAACAACCTACCCTCAACATGTCTCCTTCTTCAAATGAATTTCAAAGAAAGCGTTAAGTGCTACAGCATGTAAATCGTCTACGCTATTGGACTTTTTTGTTTGTTAATGCATGAAAACCAACTTTTTTTCGTCTTTTCTCTTTCGTAATAGGTTTTGTCATAGTATTAACCACAGGCAAAATAATTGCAGACTTTTAATGCAATTCGCGACTGTCGCAAAGAACACTAAAAAACTGAATGAC
>OENM01000087.1:146369-161000 GCA_900239745.1 Rotaria magnacalcarata
GATGGTATAGTCAAAAATGACAATTTTTTCGATAACTCAGTCATTTCTTGACGGATCCTTCTCATCTTCGAACTCGACTGAGAAATAGATGAGATAATGCTGTCTACAAAATTTCATGACAATCTGATTAGCCTTTCCGGAGTTATCGTGTAAACGGCCGGACGGCCGGACGGACACACTGACCGATTCTATAGTGTACTCATTTTTTTGAGTACACAAAAATGAATGTCATTTATGTAATTAACCACAGGTTTTGATAGAAAATGGCACATATCGATTTTTATATGAATTGAAGATAAGGAATTGGAAATGCTTATTGATAGAGGTTCTACTGTAGCGGTCACTATAAGAAAATACAAAAAGCAGAAAAATAACTAAAATTATCGGAGGATAATATTATTTTGTTGGAATATATTGATCAGTATTCATTTAATATAAAATATCCATTGAATCAGAAATATAGAATATAAAGTGTACAAAATCTAATGATATTATACGTTTTCTACTTTTTAATTCAAAATTATTGAATAAAAAAAAAATCAATTTGATCATTTATTAGTTTTTCGAATTCTGTATTGAATGTAAGTATTTTACAGTTTACAACATTAAAGAGAGACAAGCAGAAAAAAAACTAAGTCGTTGACGACGATAATTGTTTTAAACACACATATGTTACATATAACAAACAGACAATTAAAGCCAAAGACGAAATCTTGATATTTCAACATTTATTCGACTATTAGGAAAACGAGCTTGAACCATTAAACGATAAGGTTCAACTTTTTCACGAAGAATTTCGCCATAAATATCGAGACCGGTGAATTCTTTTAATTTTTCGACCAATTGACAAAGATCTTTTTCAAAGGCGGCTACATGTTGAGCTAAAACAAAGAATTATATTATTCATTTATTTATTTTCTCGTATAAAATAATTGAATTTGTATGTATACATATATACCGATCGATTCGGGTGTTTTTAGGGACCTCACCCATCGTACAAGTGGAACCACACTGGTGCGCCTTATTCCATTATCTGGTCGAACTTAAATGAAGAAAAAGACAACGAAAGCATATTAGTCCGTAGAATACCTGAGAGTTTCAATAGATCATATCAATGAATCCTTTTTTACCTGCATTTCTTTTTATATAAAATAATCGTTAGATATTTTTGTTCAATTAAAGAACTTTTTTTAGTGAAAAGTCCAAGGGGAACAAACTGATTACGTGATTTCATTTGATTTCAGCTGATTTCCACCGCTTCCATGGGAATAGGGATGCACCTTCCAGTCGCGACGCAATCACTGAACATCAGTCAGAATGAATACCATGACCCGAGTCAACTCTCCCTAGAAGAATCCCCGGGGAATCCCTAGGGATTTCGTTATTTTACGGGGACTCCCCGAGGAGTCGTCGGGGGAGAGTGGATTATGGGAACTACTGAATGTTCAGTTAATGAACCTAGAGTGAATTCGACAATCAGTATTTTTATTGGAAAACACTAAAATTAAGTGAAACAATGATACGTATTGTCGCGAGTGGCAGGAGTTGATGATTAAATAGCTACAAAATTACTTCAATACTCGAAGATCACATAATAACAGATATCTTCCCTTGCAACAAATTAACTCTTTTTCGGCGCGTGTTCTATATAAAAGGTGGCGATAGTTGACTTTTCTTACGGGCAGGTATAAAATTCCAATCACTGTATCTTCTCTGCAAAAATCTTCGACATCCTGGTCTCTCTCGTTAAAATAGGAAGAGCTGCTTAGATACAAGTATCAAATTACACTTGGAGTAAAATTTTGCAGTTGCATCTGGCAGAGATCGAAGTGAGTGCAAGAATCTTTATTCGGGCTCAAATAGATTTGATCAGAGTTATGCGCGGTTTGATTCTATTCGCGCTACTTTTTTCAAATCTTCCATTGATACAATTCGATGCGGCGTACGTCTTAAAATCGTTTTATATTCGGATTCAACTCAATTCGATTCGGTTCATTCGACTCAGATCTTGGATGTGGGTGTGCGTATATGTAGAAGACCACACTCACACAGTCGTACAGTGATACGAAGGGAGCATAATTAGATAGAGTTGGTGCCGCAGTGTGGCAGTGAACACGGCTGTCAGCATTTCAGTAAACCCCGATGTTAGTGTTGTCGTTGTCAGCATACTGACAGTGTTAAATCCCTAGACTCGGTGTTAACTTCTCTCAATTTTATCAGTCTCTTCTATTCAGCATTCACACAATATCAAAATACAAAACTCCAGCAAAAGATCGCACAATATGACGTGCGCTCGATGGCGAATTTATCAAGACAGCAGCTGACCGATCAAGATGTAGAGATTATTGTTAAAGAGTTAGTCATCAACAAACAGTGCAAGAAACTCTCGCTAGCTTTCAACAAGATCACATCTGTCAGTACCTCGATCCTCGCTGATGCATTGCGCAGCAACACTGTACTAGAGGCATTAGATTTGTGGGACAACCGCGTGTCAGACGTAGGTGTTGACTATCTCGCTCAGGCACTGTCGATTAATACTAATAATCTCCGATCTCTTGGCCTCACAGAGAATGGCATCACAGACTTAGGTGCACAGCATCTGGCTCAAATGTTCAAGAAGAATACAATAGTGACTGATCTGTCGCTATCTAACAATCAAATAAGCGACGAAGGAGTTCGCATGTTAGCGGCTGCGATCAAGAAGCATAATACGAGCCTCAAAGTTTTGTATCTCTCTTCAAATAAGCTAGTGACTGATGCCAGCATCGCTTCTCTCATTGACATGGCGAAACACCATCGCGCAATACATACACTTGGGTTGTCGGATTGCAATCTTTCTGAAACGGGTAAAAAAAGACTTCGAAATGCAGTACAGTGTAAGCAAAATTTCTCTCTGTTCGCATGAAATTAATTTAATAAATAAAGACGCTAAATAAAATTTACTAGTGACAATGACACCTATGTCAGATGCATAATGAGATCTGAGTCAGTCAGGGTGAGTATGATAAGTTATATTAAACAGTTTAAAGTAAACAATTACAGGTGTTTGCAAAAACCCTTGCACAAAATAAAACTCTTTTTAAACATTTTTCTTGTCGTTAGAAGCAATTGGAAAATAAATTTTTCTAGAAATCAATCGCCGATATACGTACGGTTGATCCTCGGAAAAATTAGTTTTGTAATTGTTTCTAACAACAAGAAAAATATTTAAAAGAAAATTAATTTTGTGCAAGTGTTTTTGCAAGCACCTGTTTGTCAACTGTTCACAGAGATTCATGAATTCAAATAAATGCAACCTCGTGAATCCACTTCGACAAGTACGAACAAATTGGCAAGAAAAATCATAAAATCATAGCAGGAATCGAACCTACATCTTCCGATAACAGGTAGGGCTGACGATTTCTGATAGAAGAAGTGCTTGCGTTGATGGAACTATGCTTTATTTCATTTCTTTATATCATGAATCGTACTGATTACACAAAAAGCACACATTGCTGTACGAGTATTTTAATTTCCTATTCATCTGCTATAAGAATCTTCAGCAGCAACAAGATAGAAATCTTATCTACGAAGGCTGAGAACAGCTACCATGATCTGTAGATCTTACTTCAGCTACGAAGATCATCAAGTGGCAAATAATCTATATGCTTTAGAGTAAAATCACAAGATCAAACTGTGACGGATTCTATTCATCACTACTCATTTAAAAATAAATAACATATGTGTTCATTAATCATTATATTATCATCTATTTCATTCTGGTATGTCTCTAAATCATTCGTTTACATTTTTCTCTTTTCGTTCACTGTTTACATTATACTTATCGGCATTCTTAATCTTAAAAGGATTCACTTTAATAAAAATGGAGGAACGAACAAGTCGTTCCGTCACACGTGGCGATCACACCAAC
The DNA here is from genome assembly GCA_900239745.1 of Rotaria magnacalcarata. Lineage (NCBI taxonomy): Eukaryota > Metazoa > Rotifera > Eurotatoria > Philodinida > Philodinidae > Rotaria > Rotaria magnacalcarata. The sequence continues at coordinate 150,280 of OENM01000087.1, forward strand.
CGAACCTATCCGAATCCTCTTGTTATGGTCTGACTTCTTTATGTTTTAAATATGTCAGAGGTCAATAGTACTTTGTTTTCTTTTGTTGCATGTATGTATTTCTTTTCTTTCTATATATTCACTTAAAAAACTTAATAAAAAGTTATGTTCTAAGGTGAACACTCCTCGCCTTATCACATAAACATATTTTTAATTAGGGCATAACACCTCTACTTTCACGATTTTCCAAATTTTTATCAACTAACGGTCACTATAAGTGTCAATTTCTTTGTTTTTCTCTTCGATCACTTTCTTTAATCTCGCTCATCATCCTCTTTTGTCCTTACTGCCATGACTGATTCCGGCTGAGTCAAACGACAAGATTGTCTTACTGACCTTAGTGACGGACTTCGTAACAAAATAATCCGTACTAACACTCTAACAAGATCTCACTGCTCAAGTCAGGACTCGCGGTGTGTGGGTGTGGCCATCTACATCCAGATTCACACCCACACCCAAATGAATTTATAGATGATTTATTGAGATCTTCGAAAAACGAAAGTGCTATAGAAACTTATGAAATATTAAAAATTTTAACACAGTATACTTTGGATGAAAAAATTGATGCACATACGAAATCGAAAATAATTAGTTATTTAGCAAAAGAAATTGGAGAATTAAAATCAAAAAAAAACAATTAACTAGTATTGTACGGATACCAAGATTCCCTTTACAACAACATTGGAAAACGAATTATACAAAACATGGGTTAAAATACAAGGGCTCTCTGGCAAAGCTCAATACCAAACTGGCACAGAAACATAGCGAGAGTAAGATTACTATTTCAAATAGTATTATTATATCATGAATTTCAGTCCTTATTTTATTTACTATCATTNGAAAGTGCTATAGAAACTTATGAAATATTAAAAATTTTAACACAGTATACTTTGGATGAAAAAATTGATGCACATACGAAATCGAAAATAATTAGTTATTTAGCAAAATAAATTGGAGAATTAAAATCAAAAAAGAACAATTAACTACTATTATACGGATATCAAGATTCCCTTTACAACAACATTGGAAAACGAATTATACAAAACATGGGTTAAAATACAAGGGCTCTCTGGCAAAGCTCAATACCAAACTGGCACAGAAACATAGCGAGAGTAAGATTACTATTTCAAATAGTATTATTATATCATGAATTTCAGTCCTTATTTTATTTACTATCATTTTCCAGCAGTTTCTATTTTACATAGTCAATCTACTTCCTATTAAAATATCAATCAAGAGCAAATTCTGATAAAGCATACTCGCACTCCTCATAGTTATTAGCTACAGCTGATATCTTAGTATTGCTAGGTTTCATGCAGGTTTTTTTCAGAAGATATAACTATGATTCTCAACAGGATTCACTTGAGAGAACTACTTGCCTTGAATGATCATCTATTCTAATTAGAACTATTGATATCTACTTATTAAGCAACAGCAGAAACTACTTCACTATGATAACAAAAGAGGAACTCGTAAATTTGCCACATTATCAATGCTTTTTGTTCTACTCTCTTTAAGATACCACTGCCTCTGTATGTATGTGTCATTGATTTAAGGATAATTTTGTTTAAATTAATCTTCAAAGAGCTAACGATTTCTACATCGAGAAATCTTTTCAAAATGAACAGACTCTTAAACAGTTTTAATAATAACCCTGTTAAATTTGAAGAAACAACTCGTTGAAAGCATCAATTACGAGAAGTATTAAATCAAATTTAGCTTTTTGATAATTATTTTCTAATCATAATTAAATCTACTACATAATTGAATAGTAAAATTCAGAAGTTATCTATCGAACGAACGACTTCTTCAGATATTTTTCGTTAAGGACTACTCGTAAAAATCTAGCGCGAACTTATTCTCATACAGATTTGTTTTTTCATCTAAATTCTCTCCATTACGTTTTTTTATGACACCATTAGAAGAAATATTAGCTCGATTTATTTTTCTCTTTCTTAAACATTTAAGTATTGAATTAAGCAATTTGATTATCATGAAAAATAATGATCGACAACCAAAAAAATCAATTTTACGAAAATCATCCAATAAAAATCTTTCATTAAATCAAAATAATTCTGTTGTCTTAACACAAAAACTCAAATCATTAACTCGTCGTAAAGTTCTTTTTACACATATCGATTCATACGAATTTGATCCTCAAATACCATGTAGGTTTATTAATTCACCACAACGTGAACAATTCTATTTATCTCCTAATGATAAACAAATGCAATGTTTATGTCATCGTCATTTAAAAGCAAGTTTTCAAAATAAATCCAAAACTAAACGTAAACGTGAATAAACATTAAAAAAATCATTTTCTTTCAATCAAGTCTGAACACATTATCCTTGTTAAATATCGAATCCTCATGAGAAAAGGTTAACGTTAAGATATTTCTAAATCGATGATTATGTCATCGAAAATGCATTTTATTCTACTTTCATAGATTTAAAGTAAGTAACAGATTTATGATTAACCTTTTGAATAGATTATATCTGTCTTTTATTTCTTCGAGAGAATCAAGAGGCTAATAAATAATGATAGTAACGTAACAATGAAAGAAAGAAAAAAATGATTTTAGCAACAATTGCAACCGAAGATAAAGAAATTCGTCATGAAAAGCAATCTATACAGACAGCAGCAAAAAAAAAGAAAACAAACAGAGAGGGCTATCAGCACAAAAAAAAATCAAGAAAAGAAAAAGAATATTATTTTTTTTTCTTACGAATAAATAATGAGGAAAATTTAAAATGTGTATCTAAGCTTGTATGATATGCATTAGCTGTATGACAGCATGTGTGCATAAAGTTCGTTTATGGTATAACCATTTTTGCTGTTTCATTTGCTGATGATACTGCTGTTGTCGTTGATGGTGATGGAGATGATGACGACGAGGTTGACACTATTGATGATGCTCTAGGGGCTTGTTTCATTGTTGTCATTAAACGCATTTTTTTCACACTTGTTTTAGTACCATTTTTATTATCTTCAGATTTCATGTCTCTTAAACTACCTAGACGTTGATTTATCATCTGAGGACCTGCGCCAGGCCATTCACATCTTTGATAGGAATCATCAAATACTAAACCTGGTGGACAACGCATTTCAAGGGCACATTGACTGTCACATTTATAACTGAAACAAACAAATAAACAGTGAATATCAAAGAAAACCTAATGAAGAAAAACAAAATACATACAACCAGCCTGGTCGACCTGGAATAGCTTTCATCTGTTGAAGAATATTAAGTCCAACCTCAAGACATAATGGACCACCGCGACATGGTAGTTCAGTACCTCCTTGTCCTATTAAAACAAAAAGAATAGTGATCAGGTTTCACATTGTCAATTCTATATGTGTATACCTGGAACAATTTGAGCAGGTTGTTGATGTTGTGGAAAAACAACAAGAGGTGTTGTATCGAATGATGGTAAAGGTACGGATGGTTGAGGTAATGGTTGATACATAACTAAGAAAACAAATCAGATCATATTAGATAGAAAGCTTTCGTTTCTTTTAAAAGAAAAAACTGTTTACCATTAACATTATTATCAAAAATTGGACCTTGCCCTTGAGAATTAATGATATTATATGGATTACATGCAACCTCAGATGGAAGCACACATGTACGTCGTTGTTGATCCCACCATAAACCAGCCAAACATTGCATTAAAATGCCTAGCGATAATGAAAACAATGTTTTACAAATGATGTTTTGTTTTTCTTTTTGAAATCTTACCCGATGACATGCCATCGCCACCGAGATATGGATCGCATACATAATATTTTGAACAATCTTTTTGATCAGGTGCATAACCCATGGCAGCAAATGATGAACTACAACGAATGGATGATGGACTGACATACCATTCGTTTGCTGCTTGACACGGTTGATAACCAAGTATAGATGAAGCAACTAAAAATAGAAACATGGATTATGATTAAATATTGTAAGAGGAAAAGCCATGTTAGTTCAATTTACCGGGTAGTTGGGGTTGTTGAGGCTGTTGAGGTATTTGTGGTTGCTGAGATTGTTGTGGAATGTTATTAAAATCCATAGATGGTGAAGGATAAAATCCTGGAGTCATAAACCCAGTAGGATCTGGCGTATAGCCCGAGTTAATAATAGCAACAGTTGGTACTTGAGCTGATGAACAAGTAGCTTCAATAACTTCTTGTTGTACGACACTACCAATTGGTTGACGATCACGCATAAGAATCGTCTTGTGAGCTGGACAAGAATAAACGCCTTGCAAATTACATGGCCAATCGCAGAATACATTCTAGAAAGGAAAACAAAGTTTTGAATGTTTTTATTTCAAAAAGAATCATCAGTTTTTCTTTTTCTTTTATGTTTACATCTGGTCGACCCGGTTCATTTTGATGACTCCACCATAATTGATAACGATTAGGCATCGATGCACAAACGAATGATGATAATTCACCCGTTTCATAACAATAATGAAAAACATCACAATAATTTGGATTAGAATAAAATCCAGTTGTACCTATTGGACATGTAAACGATGTTTGAAAGTCAACACCCAATGCAATATAACCATTCTCAAGCATTGTACTTGTCAGTGAGAATTGTTTTCGTTTACTAATACTAACTACTTTTGGCCGTAAGGTCATTGCAAGTAGACTTGTATTATAGGGTGATGATTGACGTGCACGTGGACATGATGTACGTGATGTACATGAACGTCTTGACATATCGAATGCACCTAAATGCGCGCCGGGTAATGATGGAACACATTCGAAAACTTTAGCTTCACCATGTCCTTTAGGACACCAAGCAAACATATTACAGTATTGTGCAGTTACATCCGATACAGGAAAGAAACCTTCTTTACCACAAGGTGAAACTGTCGGAGGCTTAAACATAACAGGTAAAATAACAAATTCTTGATTGTAGAGTAATGTTTGACATGAATAAGGAGAAAATCGTACACAACTCTTTGTATTTAAATCAAAGGTTGACACACCTTCATTGACACCGTCCGTACCTGTTTGACGACATTGAAATGTACGTCGTGTACGGCCCGAACAAGCATGAAATAGATTGCAGAACATTAGATCTGTATGAATACCATCAGTGATACATTCATAACCACTTGGATTAACACTTCGAACTTCGACAGCTTCAAAATAGGTTGCGGGTGTTGTTTGAGCAGCTAACTGTGCACGTGAATACGAATACCGACGTTCAAGTGGACATGTATTTGATTTTGTAAAGCTAGTACAATCTTTTTCTTTCGTATCAAATTGCGATTCAATACAAAGAAATGAACCGATTAATTTTCCATTAATGCATTCATGAAAAACATTGCAAAATTTTGCATCGCCTAAACGAGCTTTAACACCTTGTAAATTAAATGGACATGTGAAATTCGATGGATTTGGAATATCGGAATACATAATCATTTGTTGTGTTTGTTGCATTGTGTTTTCAATTCTACGATTAACAGCTATTGAACAATCAGGTCGAAGCGTTTGATCTTTCTTTAAAACAACATCAGCACTGCCATTTGGATTCTCTGCCGATAACCATACTGATTTATGACATTCAACTTTACATGGCCATTCACATCGAACTTTATAATCTAAACCACCAAAATAAAGTGGATTTGTTCCATTATAAACTGAATTTTGATGTCTCCACCAAAGATCATAATTAGCCAATGCTTGAGTGCCAGCTCCTGAACAACGTTCATCCATACGTTTTCCAGCAACGCAACGATAGAAAATATTACACCATTCAGACTCATAATAACCATCAGCACGATTTCCACACGAAAACGATGATTTCATTTCAGTTGTTTCGTTTGATCGACGTTGTTCATGATTATTAGTTGCTACTGTATCATTGGCTGTTTCAAGCATTGTATATGAACGAAATGCTGCATTAGGATAATTACGTGTTGTCGGAGCGACTGTTGGACGAAAAAATTCATTTGTTGCACATTGACCTAAATTATCATTGGGTGAAATACAATTTCCTGTTGATGATTGAAATAGACCGCCGTAGGTATTTGTTAAACGATCAACACAAGCATAGAGAATGAGTTCACCTTCTTTACAACCATAAAATAAGTTACAATAGCGTTCATGTGAAATGATATAATTATCTGTTGCACGACATTTTGGAATTGGTTCAACACGTTCTTGAATTGGGATTGAGCCATAATTGTAATGTTGTTGGTGTTGTTGTTGTTGTTCAGGCATAATAAATGGTTGAAAAATTTCACTATTAGCTGTTGCTAATAGACGTCCATAGCTAAAAACACTTTTCGTTCGTGGACATAATGTTGGTAATGGTGCAGCACATTGACCATTGGGTTGATAGAAATAGGATGTCGGCTGATTATCTTCACCATTGGATATGCAAGCAAATAAATGATAATTACCTTGTTTACATACGTGATATAAATTACAATATTGTTCGTGTTCAATAACATATTGTTGATCATATTTACATGGTAAAATTGATAGATCGGGTAAACGTCGATGATCGATCGATACTGAACGATACAATTGTGTATGACTCAAATTTAATATGGCATTTTGACAATTTGAATTTCGTCGTGAATCACAACGTTCAGCAAATGGATCATAGATACCTTCCTGTTGAGTTTGACGATCGAAACAACGGAATGTAGTTGGCGTTGTTTGTGTTCCATCACATAAATAATAAATATTACAAAATTGTCTTGATGTATGTAATTGAAAGCCAGAATTAGTTGAGCATTGTAATGAATCTGGATTACGATCAATTGGAACTGAGTCATATGGAAAGATACCACCTAAACATGGAACTTGATCTTTTGGCATACAGACACCTTGACTGCGGTCGAAGAAACTATCAACACATTCATAGGTTTGTAATGGTGCTAAGCCAGCATCCGAACATTCATAATAGACGTTACAATAACGTCGTGTTGGAAATTTACCAGCTTGTGTACAAATGAAATTTGGATCTGGATTTTCAATTAATTTTGACATTGCAAGACGTGTTGGTTCAGGTTCATGAGATATCGATGAATAAGCCATAGCTTGACTATTGAGGATACCTGTATTTGCATGTGCATGAAAATTAACTTGATAACCAGCACATTCGTTACTGAATAATAGAGCATTTTCCGTTCGAACTTGTTGAGATGATGTTGATGTACCATAGACAGAGCCAGAACATTGAATTCGACCTGAAAATTCAATACAAAATTCACTCATTCAATATTAGAGTATCTATGATACATACATGGCCAATCGCATTGTTGAGTTTGCTGATTCCACCAAAGATCGTATGGTGTATTAGTAGCACGAGGACAACGGAAATCTCGTCGACTACCGCTAACACAACGATGAAATATATTACAGTAGCGGCTTGCAAGAAAAACACCATCGGCTTGTCCAATACAACTTACTTCTGAATCGACACTAAATGCTCCTGAAAAAAAACAAACGATTAACATTTAGAAAATGCATAGAGCAACCTCTAAAAAAAAACTTGTGTTCTTGTTTGTAAAATATCTTCTCTCTCTTTTTCTCTCTCGCACGCTCGCGAACTCTCTCGCATCCTAATCTCATTAAATTTACCATCCGATGTGGATGATGATCCACCTGCAGTGCTACCGATTCCAGCCCCCATTGTTACAGGACCGGGAAATTTAGCACCACTACCAGCACTTGAACTTGATGATCCACCAGTCATCGGTGAATTTGGTGCGAGAGAACCGCTGCTACTCGATCCACCTGAGCTCATGCTTGGAAAACTACCTGCTCCTCCTCCTGCTCCTGTTCCTGTTCCTGTTCCCGATCCGCCAGCGGATGCTGTTGTGCAGAGTGATTGTGCAAAAACTGTTTCAGCTTCTTGTTGACTTTCACCAACTGTAGAACCTGAGTCAGCAATAATACCACCGGGACTTCCACATCGTCGACCAGTTTCACATGGCCATGTGCATGACGCTGTTTCTTGTGCAATACTTTGCGGTGAGCCATGTTGAACCCACCATAATCGAGCACCACTTGGCATTTTTGGACATAGAAAAGAAGTAGCTATACCGGTATAACATCGATAAAAGACATTGCACCAACGACTAGCATAGAAACCGTCTTGTTTTCCTATTCACAAAAAAAATTAATAAAATATCAAATTATCAATAGGAAAAGAAAAATATGTCTTTGTTTTTTCAATTTACCTGAACAACCAAATTGTTCACGTGATTGAATGAAAATTTTCCATGGCTCTGTGGGTGGTTCTAGACATCGATATTAATTTTAATTTTCAATAAATCCAGTTGAAATGATTTATTTTACCTGTAACTAATTGCGATCCTGGTATAGATGGTATTGGTTCAATTGATGTATAATATTGATTTGATTGACAACCACTTGGATTTCGGCTAGTAAATTCACATCTATAAAAAACAAGACATAATTATGCATAGAATAAAATAGTTATAATTTAATTTTTACTTTTGTGATGCATCATCAAAATAGAATTTTTCTCCTATTTGATTACAACCATACGAACGTTTTTGTTCACCAGCAATACAAGCATGAAATATATCACAATAACGTACATCACGCCAATGACCATCAATACGTCCCTTACAATCAAACGGTACATCAACAACGACTTTTTGATTATGCATTGGTGGTGGTAACAAAATAAAATTTGAATATTGTGCATTAAAATTATTCATGTTCATATTCATATTATTATTGTTGTTATTGTTGTTATTGTTGTTATTGTTGTTGTTATTGTTATTAAATGTTATTCTTCGTTCGTTTAAATAAGTATTTTCCATACCGAATCCATTCATATTAGATTTTGGTCGTTCATTTTTAATATATGTTGATAAACGTTTACCTTGTGGCGTTAAAATTAAACGATTACCACAATCGATTAATTCTTCTGAACGACATGAACTAACACCTTCTTGATTCAATGAATCAAACACGGTTCCGTCACGACACATATAAACTGAACCATGGCCGGATTGACAATGATAGAAAACATTGCAATAATTAACATCAGCAACAAGAACATTGGAAATATGTGACGGACAATCAGGACGTAATTCAGTACCATATACCATAATATATGAAGAATTAACAAGTGTACCATTTGAAAAACCTGCTGGACGACGAAGTAAACCTTTACCTAAAAATATCGAATTTAATCAAGATAAATGTCAATCTTCCTCTGTCTTTTCTTCTCGCTTTGTTTATATACATGTTCGATTATGTAATCAATATTTTAATCGAACTAAGTTGATGGCTGAGCTCATTTTTCTTTTGTCTTTATATTTCTTTCTTACCTCCGCATACAACATTGATAGGATAATCGCAAATATTTGATTCGGGGTTAAATAATAATTGATTTTCACATAAATATTGTTCATCTTCACCTTTGTTTGTACATTTATGATAAGCATTACAATAGAGACTATCAGGATAAACACCTGATTTTGTACATTCTTCAATGATCAGACTATTTTCTGGTAAACGATAACTTGTGGCATCATCATTATCATTGTAGATATTTTTTGCCATATTTGTTGAATCTTCCATTGTACGATAGAAAGCTTTACCTTGACAATCGTTTGGTTCAGGTCGTGCACAAAACATTTTTCCTGATGGACCAGATTTAAATATAGTCGGATATGGACACATGAATGGTTGATCGACTGTTTTTTCATTACGTGTAATACAAACATGAAATATATTGCAAATATTTGGATCACTATTGAAAGTAATGATTGAAAAAATGCATTGCATTCGAATAATTATCTATTTACCTAAATTTTCCTGGTTGACCTTGTTCACATTCGAAATCTTTACCACTTGTAGACGGAAGAAGTGAATCAGATATCATAATAGCAGCACGGCCGTTGCTTTCTTCAGTATTGCTACTATGTGTTTGTACCCATTGTACATAGGTCGATTCACAACCTTCTTCTTCAATGTCTACAATATAGAAGAGAATGTATTTTGTTTTAAAACGTAAACTATGAAGAAATATTTTTCTTAGACAAACCTAAACATGTTGCTCTAGTTTTAGAATAAACTTTAGCAATTGGACAGACATGAGATTCGACTACATAACATTCGACAAGAGAACAATTGCATTTATGATAGACATTGCAAAATTTTTCGTCAGCATAAAATGATATTGATGAGAATTGTGTTGTTCCACGTTCGGGACAACGAGTAAATGATGCTACTTCATCAGGCAAATAAATTGTTATTGCTGATAGAACACTTAGCAGACCTATATTATTACATAAATATGTATACATATATGCCTATCGATGTTGTATTAAGATATTCTTTAAGTTTACTTACCAATGATGAACTTCTGGTTCATCATAGAATCAATAGTATATGTTTTATAAAGACCACGAAATAAAAGTGAGTGATAGTGAACTCAGCTGTCGCTCACTTTGCAAGTTAGTAAATTGTTGATTGTCATACAACTCTCAAGCTTCTCTCTATTTCTTTTTTTCTTGCTCTTTCTCTCTCTCTCTCTCTCTCTCCCTCTCTCTCAAACTGTTGTATCTCTAACGCCCACCTTTTAGTCGACCGAATTCCATTGGTAAAGTCACTTCTTCTAATTCGCTGTCAAATACCACCGAACAGTTGGCTCTTTCTCTTTCTCTCTCTCTCTCTCTCT